>APFE031518487.1:5966-29457 GCA_000404065.3 Pinus taeda | reverse complement strand
TTGCGTTATATTTAGGTGAAACCTAAGGCCAAAATACTATGGGACAAATACCATGGACTAGATTGTTATTAATACCATGCAAAAAACATTATTAACCCTGATATTAGTATTAATAAAAATAAAAATGGCACATGGTATTGACCCACGGTATTCACCAAAATGGCACATGGTATTGACCCATGGTATTCACCTAGAATGTAGCCTATTTAAATGGGGAATTAAACTAGCATAGATCCATATTTACTATGGATCTACTAACCCCCGAGAGGTATCAAATATCATGATATGCAAACTAGCATAGAGCGAAAAAATATTTGATCCCTCTCGGGGCTTGGTGGATCAAAGTAAAAATGGATGTTGTAATTTAATGTATGTTAAACATTTTAGCTTGGTTAAAATAAAATCAACTATTAATTTTTATAAATAATATAGTAATTTTAAGCTCAGGTTATGATAACCCATGGAATACCAGATCTTTACAAGATTTTATAATTGAGTTAAAAATTCGCCATGACTCGTGAGAGATTCGCCAAAAAATTATATATACATATTATATTATTGATAAAATCGCCTTCCATTTTTCCTATATACCATGAAGATTTGCCCATTTATTATACTTATAAATTTAGGGGGTGTTCTTAAAATTTTCCCTGCAATGAAGAAGCCATGACTAAAAAATTTGCCTTGGTAATGCAGAAAGAATTTGAAATGTCCCTGCTTGGTTAACTCACATATTTTCTTGGTTTACAAGTTCAACAACATAAATATGGTATTTTTCTATCACAAACCAAGTATCTCAAGAAAATCTTGAAAAAATATGGCATGGAGGACTCTAAACCAGTATGTACCCGTATGGTAACAGGATGCAGCCTCAGCGCAAATGATGAATCAACAGCAGTACATCAACTGACCTATAGATCCATGATTGGTAGCCTTCTCTATCTAGCAGGTACCCGACCAGACATCATGCATGTAGTAGGAATAGTTGGAAGATTCCAAGCAAATCCAAAGGAATCACACCTTCAGGGAGTCAAAAGGACCTTCAAATATCTTCAAGGAACTCAAAATTGTGGGTTATGGTATCCTACGGATACAGATCTTACTCTTCATGCATATACAGATGTAGATTGGGCAGGAAGCGTGGATGACAAAAACAGCACTAGTGGTGGTGCATTAAATATGGGTTCCAGATTAGTATCTTGTTTCAGCAAGAAACAAAGTTCAATTGCATTATCTACAGCTGAAGCAGAATATGTGGTTGCTGCATCTTGTTGCACACAACATGTTTGGGATGATGCAAACTTTGCAAGACATTTAGATCACATGTACTCCATCCATCTCCATTCTATGTGATAATACAAGTGCAATCAATATTTCAAAGAACCCAGTCATTCATTCAAAGACCAAGCACATACATATCAAATATCATTTTCTCCGGGAACAAGTGCTTGAACAAAAGGTCAAATTGGAATATGTTCCATCCAAAGAACAGGTTGCTGATATATTCACCAAACCACTGCCTAGAGAGACATTTGAATACCTTAGACAGAAGTTGGGAGTAGTTGACAGATCATCTTGCTATTGACACTTATCTGTTTCAGAGAAAAGTCGTTGTACGCGAGTTTCATGAAGCATATCTGTGTACATATGCCAGCTTTTGTGGATACAACCACATATATGTTGGTTTGAAGAATATTAGTGGACTAGATTCAGGATGAAAAGAGTCTGATATGGGTCTATCAATGATCATTTGGCACAGGTTCAGGGGGAGCATATAGTTATAATAATGCATTATCATTGTTGGCATTACCTTAGAAGATCTTGGTAAAATTTCATAGTTGTTTTTTATTTAGGTGGAACAGGTGCAAAGGGAGATCATGGTTGCTGGTCTAGATGGTGATTGACAGATGTTGCTGATGATAGTTGCTGGTGACTATCATAATCTTGTTTTATATATTTTATCTCTATGTCATGTATATCTTTTATTATCAAGGTCATGTAACGACCTATTTTGTTTCCCCATTATGCCTGGGATGGATGATATAAGGTTTTTGTTTTATCATATATAAACTTCTAGTGTATCCCCACATGGTTGGGTGGATGAGTCAATCTTGGTATATCCCCACTTGGTTGGGAGATGATTATATGTATGATTATTTGGTGATAGGAAGGTCATTTATGATGTATAGAGTCTTGTTCTTCTTGTAAGAACATCTTTTTGGAAATCTTGCTTACAGACAGGGGAATCATGGACAACACTCTTCAATGTATCCAGAAAGTTCAACATGTACTCGGGGGGGGGGGAATAACCCTTTTGCCCTTGATGACAAATGGGGAGAATGACTTGGAGTGACTTGGGGTTGCCATCAAGTCCAAAGGGGGAGATTGTTGGCATTATGACACAGGTTTGGTGCTATGGCACAGGTGTTTTCCTTGATGGCAACTCACTCAAATGAAAAATGGTAGTTCAAGCTCTTAGAATGAAGGAAAAGAGATATACGCAGTTCCCCTTGACCAAGCCATGTATACACCTGGGTTAGCAGTCTAGAAGGTGCGTATGCGTATAAACACACTTTCATGCAAGGAAAAGCACGTACATGTTGGAAAAATTGGTTTTGGTCCATGGTATTTGGTCCTTGGTATTTTGACCCATGGTACTGATCCAAGGTATCTTGACCAAAATGTTGACCCCAAGTATTTGGTCCAAGGTATTTCTTCTATGTGGTTTTGGACCATGGTATGGAGTAAGGCTTAAGACTATAAAAGGAGGAAGAAATCATTAGGCAAAGGCACTGAAGAGATGCATATCATATGAAGAAAAAGATCTGATATTTAGATTATTTGGTTTTGGTCCATAGCTGGATGAACCTGAGCACTTGATGAAGGTGTTGGGTAGTGGAAGCCCCGCGCAGTGGTTAAGGGGTACAAAGCTGGACCTTTTTGGATAAAGTTAGGATAAAGACTCCACTGAACACGCGGAGCACAAATTGTAATAGGTTGAGTCAAAGGGTAGTCCACTCGAAAACAATGTAAAAAGATTTAACTAGGGTTGGCATGTGCAGGGGTAGCGGGCCAACGAAGGGTATAAATAGAGTGAGGCTCTATGGGTAGGAGGAGGAGAATTTTGATAGCATGAAATATAATGGGTACTTGAAGTAGAAAGATTGAAAGCATCTGTAAGTCCAAGTCGAGGGATAGGGGTAGTAGGTAGTGGCTCTACAGCTGTGTGTGAAGAGGCCTAGAAAGTCCGTAGCTGTGTGCGTAGAACACTGTAGCTGAGTGCATAGGGCAGATCTGGATGTATTGGTGAAGAATAATAATAAAGATAACTTTGCTTCTATAATTTTGTATTATCGTGAATCTGTCTTTATGGTTTACGTTTCTATATCTAGTTAATGCAAGTGTGATGAATGTATGTGAATTTGGGTTCATTGTCTGCACAAATAAATTATGTTGGTTAAATGCTTGCTTAAAGACCCTGTTGAATAGTTTTGAATCATAACTGCTTCCTTCAAGTAGAATAGTGCATGAAGAGGAAAATTATAATCACCCTAGATCAACGCTAAGGCAAAGCAGTGCAGAGTTATATACCATTGCACGAACCCTTTAGTACAGATCTAGACATCCCTAGGGTGCAGAAACCTAGTTCCAGCACCCCTCCCTACTAACTCGAGTGAGACCTCAGTTCGTGCTCCGCGGGCTGTTGCCGAAAGGGCCGGTAGCTGTGGGATTTGTTTGGCTAAATAACTCTTCTGAACCTGGGTTAGGCCCAGTTGAGGATGGATTTGTCACAACATAAGATCTCAATCCAAGCCAAGGCACTCGAGATAACAATGAGGTTCACGCAACCCCAATACCGGACCCAGGGTTGGGAGTTCAACAAATCCACGCACAACTTCAAAACATGAGCCTGGAAGTGCAGAGTCTGAAGCAAGGAAGAATGTCCCAACCAGAGGTACACCCAGAGGTAGGCTGTATCAAATGTAAGAGCCAAATGCATGACAAGGACCATTGTCTAGTTTTCTTGAACTATCTGGCAGGAGGGGGTCTGATGCCATTAAAGGTAGAAGTACAAGTAGGACCAAGTACTGCATAGGCACTCTGGTGCACAATTTTCTAGGAGGGAGGGAAGCATGCAACAGATAACTGCAACCTATTAAAGAAGTACACCCAGACATCATGATAGCTATATTGCAACTTTTGTCAATCAGTGGGACACGATGAATGAAAGTGTCGAAGTTATGACTTAATGCTAGAGATAACTCCAGCCTACTGAGTGCAGACTGAGGTGTGAGGAGGATTTCAAAGACATCTTAGGGGAAGAGGATTGGGGTCTGGATGGGGCCGTGGTCAATTAATTTGTTATAATTGTGGAGGATAGGGACACTACGTGTGTTCCTGTACTAACCCAACTAGGATCTCAAGCCCCTACTATGAGTAGTTTGATCATGAATTAATAGACTATCCGATTTCAATTGGCCAATTAAGTGAAAAGGGAGTACTCCAACCTCCACAAACCCAGAATATCAAAATGATGCGTGCAGAACCTCATGAAGAGGACCCTAGCATAAACATGGTACTAAGAAGTGGCGTAACTGAAGGAAATGAAGATAGGGATAGGTGCGACACACCTATGAAAGAACAACACGCGGAGCTGAAGAAAGGAAGGATGGGGCTAAAAGAAGCCCAGCGGAGCTTCACGAAAGCTTTGACCCTAGATAGGAGGGATCAGATGGAGTTAGGAGTGGATGCCTCCATGGTCACTACATTTCTGGAAACTTGCATGAAATTATTGCGTGATCGTAAGGCTGTTCAAGAATTGCAAGAGCTGATCACAAAATGCGTCAGATCTAGTGAACCCCAGGTCATTTGGAAGATAGGAAGATGTGCTCTACGCACCGGATGGGAGATGAGACTGACCGTGCAAATCAGTGACTATGAAATGGATCAAGTTATCTTGGATTTAGGCTTAGATGAAAACGTACTGCCTAAAGAAACCTGGGAATG
Organism: Pinus taeda; assembly: GCA_000404065.3. Classification (NCBI taxonomy): domain Eukaryota; kingdom Viridiplantae; phylum Streptophyta; class Pinopsida; order Pinales; family Pinaceae; genus Pinus; species Pinus taeda. The sequence continues at coordinate 24,450 of APFE031518487.1, read as the reverse complement.
GATGGGCAAGCCCACACTGCAATGGTCCCCGATTAAATTACAAATGGCCAGCCAACAAAAGATATTACCAATGGGCTGATGGAAAGGGGTGACGATAGATATTGATGGTGTAAGTACCCAGACCGATTTTAAAGTTATAGTAATTTTTTATGACAACAATCCTTACCCAACGTTGCTGGGAATTAATTGGGCTATAGATATGAAAGGGGTTATTAACATAAAATGGTGCAAGATGACCTTTGAGAAGAAGTCACTATGGGTGGTAGTTCCATTGGATCAATTGGAAGGAGAACGCTATACCGAACCCATATGTGATGAAGAAAGTGATGATGAACTTGATTTCATTGATCAGATAACAATGAAAGACCAAGATCGGATGCATTCCGCCGAGAATAGAGGAACCTTGTGGGAACACGATAACATCTGCACCATGGACTCTAAGGGGGAAGCAGAGTGATGGCAGAATTAATTGCAGGGAGTTACGACACTCAACTGTAACATGATGACATGGTCGGTATGATGCATAGCAACAGAAGAAAGACCCCACCCAGAGGAGAATGACGCAATCATCAAAGCACAACTCGGGCCTCCCGGTACATTATGCATAATAGGGGAGTAGCCCAGTGTACCAAAGGACAAGTTGTGTGCACCTAGAGGGGAGCCACAAAAGTTGGGATATAGATTATGGTTTCAAGTCTAGATTAGAGGATGTGTGCAGCAGCCATGATGGAATAAAGCGATAGAGCGAAGGAAACAAATGCGCAATGGATGATTGACAACCCAACTAGAACTGTGCAAAACATGGGAAGTGTCTAGTGTAGCCCACTCCACCGTTGACGACATCCTCAATAGAGTTTAGTAGCTTTGGGAAACCATCCTGCAGGGGAAAACATGACTTGATAAGTTAGAAGAGACCGGGGCCTGACTCCGTGCGCAAAGCCGAAAGTTGGATAAAGCAATTGTGGAATGATAGTTAGAAGTTGCCTACCTGGACTATGGAATGAAATTACTAAAGGAAGCTGACGTTGTTGGCTCTCCTACTTGATTACAGGCATTGAACCCACTAGCGTCATTGCGATTGTACCCAAAAGAATAGGGGTACGTGCACCATAATTCAATAGTAGGATCGCGGGAACATATGGGGTGCTTGTAACCTGGGCTAGTAAGGAAACAGAAGACCCATACTAGGGGTTTTCCCACCTGACTATCCATCAGAGACCCAACCTCAACGCCCCATGCAGTTGGATGAGGCCGCAGGTTAATAAAGCAGGCTACTGAGAAGTCGCATGACAGAACCATCACATATGTCAAAAAACCCCACCTGCGTCCCTAGGGATTTGCGGCCGCGAAGGAAAGATGGAAAGCGATCATTGCAAGTACTATTTATGAAGTAATGACCCATTTAGAGCACTATGAAACTGACGGCGGTGAATAGTGTGGAGGAATAATTTGTTGAGATTGCAACAAGATGATGGAGCTTAGTGAAAAGAGTCACCTTCACTAAGTGGGCCCGCAGGCTATTTTTGGCGCAAGTCTATTTTTAGACTATGTCTATTTTTAGACATATGGATCATGTCTATGGATTGCAGGTTGTTGTTTATGGATGATTGATCAAGTTGGGAAAAATAGATGGACTTCTATTTTTAGATCACAGCGGAGTGACTGCTCAGTCTAAATATAGAACAGTCAAATATTATTAGCTCATAATAATATTTAGACTATAAACTTTGTCTTATTCTCTTGGAGCACTTCAGGATGAGCTACGGATGTGGTACATGCAGATCCCAGAAGGAAATACGTGGTTACCTATGGGATGACTAATATTTGTATGCAGGACTTCAGTTAGAACTCAAGTGAGTTGATTTTAGTGGACTGGAGGTGCAGTTGATGGAGTTGTGTTCAGTTTAGCTTTGTTAAACAGGTTGTATTTAGTCTAACTGGAAAATAGACTAGAGATGAGTTGGGTGAATTAGTTATTAATTAATTCACAAGTTATTAACTCATAATACAACTAATGAATACATCAGTTAACTCAGTTGCATGTCAGTGCATGTTCAGTTCAGCAGGGACAGGTGTTAGAGAATCAGATTGCTATCAGTTGTGACTATAGTTGTGCACCAGATCTTGCACAATCAAGGGATTGAGTATGCCAATGAGTTTTCCCACATTGTAGCTTGTGCTCACGTGATTTTTCCAAGTAAATACAAGTTTGCTTGAGCCATTATCATTCATTCTCATGCAGGTATTGAGCAATGGAGGCAGGCAAGCAGTGGAAGAGATTTGGAGATCAGATCTGAGCTGTATTGTGTGTAACAGAGGTGGAGATACTAGTGAGAAGTATTATGTTGTGTAATGTTACATGACTCAATCATTAATATACAGATAGTTGAGGTTTTTAGCGAGATGCTTTCCCCGGGATACATACTGTGTTAATGTGTGAAGGTCTTGATGTTTTATTGTTATTGATACTGCTATATTGATGATCAACGTAGAGGAGCTTATGTATTGTGTATGCTTTCTGCAATAGTACATGATCAGGATAATCTCCATTGAATATGTGTTAAATTATTCAAAATTTCTACAGAAATCATCAATGAATAATAAGAAATATTTGCAACCACCAAATGAAGTTTGTAGTGGATCACAAACATCACTGTGAACTAGTTGTAGCCACCTGTTTGCACGCCATGAACTTGTTGAAAAACTTTCTCGATTTTGTTTGCCATAAATCCAAGCTTCACATTTTGCATTTTCCTTTTTGAATTTGGGAAGTCCTTTAACCATTCCTTGTTTCTGCAATTGAGAAAGACCCTCAAAATTGAAATGTCCATATCTTACATGCCATAGTCGTATAGGTGAAATGTCTGTAGTCACTGCCCCTGCAAAATCAGAATGCCTTGGAATAACTGTCCCTTTCATCCGTAATAGTTTTCCATCTTCATAACCTGTCATGACTATTTTCAAGTTCTGTTTCACTGAATTAATTTTCACTAAACCATCTTCCATAATCACCTGATGTCCCGCTTGTCGAATCGTGACTAAAGAGAGCAAATTTTTCTTAAAACTGGGTACATACCATACATTGGAAATCATTTTTTCTCCAATGCCAGGGAGAAAAACGTTTACTACTCCTTTTCCATAAGGAGTATGTTTTGTATCATCAGCAAGAAAAATGGAATTAAGTTGGCAATTTTGAAAATTCAAGAAAAAATCACGTCGACAAGTCATGTGCTGAGTTGCCTCGGAATCCAAGATCCAGGCATCTTTGTAGTCACTTCTAAGATGGGATGAAATTTGTGATGTTGGTGAGGAAGTAAAAACATATTCTGAGTTATCTTCATCTTGATCATTCGCAAATTGTGCTGAATGCTGCTGAAACTTGAGAATTTTATTAAGTGATGTTCGACAATATTCAGCATAATGGCCAACTTTGGTACATCTTCGACACACAATTTGACTTAAGTCTCTTCCTCTTCCTGAAGATTGTCCTCTGCCTCTGCTTTGACTTCTATTTTGAGATCGTTCTCTACCTTGATTATTATATCCTTGTTCTTGAAAATTGCCTCTTCCTTGGTTGTTTCCTCTACCTTGAAAATCATTTCTTCCTCCTCTGTTAAAATTGTTTCCTCTCTTTTGGCTTCGTCCTCGATTATGTGCTGCTTGATTCTGATTCCCTCTACCTCTGCCTTGAGAACTATCTGTTGATGACTTACTAGTGCTGGCCTCTGTGAGAAAAACATCTTCACCTACTTGCTTCTTCTTCGCAAAAGTTTTATCATGTTAACTCAACATTTCACAAAGCTCATCAAACTTTAGTTTCTCTAATTTCCCAATTACTTGTAGAGTCTCTAAAAAATGTGTATAGGAAGAAGGAAGCCCAACAATTACAATTGTGACCATAAGGCTATCATCAATTGCTGGAAAACCAGCATTAATGATTTCTTGCCTGATATTCTTAAGTCTTGAGAGATATTCAAGAACATCACCGCCTTCAGATAATTTTTGTTGCAACAATTTTAATTGTAGATCGACTTTCTTTGATTCAGGCTGAGTATCAAAGAGTTCTTTAAAAATTTTCAAAGCAGTCCATGCATCTATAGCATTTTCTATATGGACATACATTTCATCATTCACAGACGATTTAATAAGAGCTAAGGATTTAGCATTCTTGATTTCCCATTTTGCTAGTGCAACTGCATCTGTGGGTTTATTTGACTTAACATCTCCATCACATATTCCCTGCCATAATTCATTGTAAATGAGTGTGCTTTTGATGAGACGATGCCATGTTTTATAAGATTTCGTGCCTTCTAGTTTGTTGGAATCAGAAAACAAATTAATCAACTTAGACATTTTAGCGTTGAAGCGTCGCACGAAGAATCAAAACAGAAATGACAAGATAGTCAACACAACACACCACGCAAAAACAACACGATCTATCGGGGCTTGGCCTTGACCCTCGAATAGTCGTCAAAACAGGAGAAAATTGACTGAGCTTTGCACTTGGCTCTAGTCAATTTCTCAAATTTTACAAGGCAACTTTCAAAATTTGACTTTTTACAATGGTGCTTTTGCACAATATGGTAAAAAAGAAATTACCCCCCCTCAAAGTAAAATTACTTTGAGTTACAATGTGATGGAAACTTTTTAAAAACTCCTTATTACTCCAAAAAAAATTACAATTCACCTTATTGCTCCAGAAAAAATTTATCTCTCCTTTACAAAAAACTTATCTTGCCATTACAAAAAAACAAATCTGGTCAGTGTAACCCCATGGGTGAAATAATAGAACACTGCATTCCAAAGGTCATTTCAGATTTTTTTTAGGACTAATTTAGAGAGCCATTTCAATTGCAACCATTCCATGTCGAACTAAATCAATCCTTAAGTGCTAACAAAACCTTTATCATTGAGCTGGTTGCGGTGATGGAATTTTTCTTTGCGTTGACAGTGATAAGAAATCTGGCTGCACTGATGGAATTTTTTTTGCGTTGTCAGTGATAAGAAATCTGGCTTTAAACTAAGTGATTCAAACTTCAGCGAGTTTCAACACTTGTTGCATCCACACATTTATTTCATGCCCAACACGAGTTGTTGTGCTCCATATAATGCACAAACCTTCATTTTGTATATCGAGATCGACCTCCTGAGCGAACCGTCCAAACTTACCAAGACTGGCACTCTTACGTAGAAATTATGTTTCAATATCGACTTGCCAACACAAAATACCATACGAACTCAATAGCTCAATTGCAAATAGACCTTCATATATAACCAATTTAAAATCAATTAAAGCAGTTTGCAGGATAATTTTGCAGGATATTCAAGTACCTGAGCCATTTCATGATGGAAGGGAATTGGTTGATCCGGAGGAGACTCATTTGAAGTAAAAACTCTGCCCAACATGTTTGTTTTGGGCGTAGTAACCCCCACATAAGGCAATTCCTCGTACCCAAATGCGACTACAACCTCATTGAACGACAGAGTATTGGCAGGAAGCCGTAAGTATAACGAATACCCTTGGCCTCGATTCCCCGACAGACTTTGGCTTTCAGCTCGAACACACTTTTTGCAGTTGGCAGAAAGAATTCAAATGACAAATGCTGGTAGAAAGAATTCAAATGATAAAAGATGGCAGAAAGAATTCAAATAAATGCTAGCAGAAAGAATTCAAATGACAAACGCTGGTAGAAAGAATTCAAATAAACGTTGGCAGAAAGAATTCAAATGACAAAAGATGATGAACCAATTCGCCTCAACACATTTGAAATCAGATCAATTTCTTTGTCACAAGCTGATCGCGCAACGTGATGATTCCAATTATAAATAAAAATTTCAACGTGCGAGGAAATCTTAACAGTCATGCGGGGGAAATCCCATCGGTGCTTTGAGACTTAGATGAAGCATATTTGCTTCAAACACAATCATCGCCTTCCATTCGTCAATAATGGCAGAAGCCTCTTGATGGTTCTGATTTCTTTAATAGCCTTGGTGCAGAAGTTGAAGCCTAGAAAATAATAGAAATTTAAGGCCCAACAATTTTGATTATAACTCAAAAAATTGATTTTCAGATTTCAAAATCTAAAATCAATAAAATTTCTTCTCTTTTTAAACAAAAATTTGACAAATTTCTTACCCAACATTCACTGAACAATTCAATGGAGTTTTCCAAAAATTTGTACAGCTGGAATCTCCTCCTCACATCCACTGTAGCATTACTGGAGCTCTGATACCACAATAATGGTAGAAGTGTCCTTAGAAACATAATTTTATTAATCAGAAAAAATAATTACATAATTGATTTTGCAATAGTTTACACCCGAACAACCAAACACTCTTGCAATGAGCTATTTATAAGCTCCATGTCCTAACTACCTCTAATTATGGATCACTTATTAAATAACAAGTGTCCATTTACATTAAATGCTATTCAAACCAACTAGCTAACTAATCTCCTAAAATAGAGCCTAAGATACGACACATTTGGAGAGTCATATCTTATTACAACAATATACTAATTTCTAATTGTCTCCATTAAATAATTAATCATTCTAGAATAATAATTATTAATTTAATTTCTTAAATTAATAGTTATTTTATTTCAATTTTATAACCTATGATAATAAATTATTTTTTAATCATCTAACACCGATTGTAATTATCAACCTGGGTTTCATACAAACTTAAGAGGTATCGACACTATATGTGCAGCAGTCCTTCCTTTACTTTCATGATTTAATTGAGTGCATGTATTGAATTTAAATCCCTTGATTAGAGGATCTAGTCCCCAATACTAGGAATTTGCATTAAATGGTAGGGAACACATTCCCAGATTTTTCTCAATCATTCCCTAGAGGAAAACTCGACTTGGTAGTTACACAAAATGATTAAGAATCATTCCCCATGGATGGAGGAATCTTTCCCCACAAAACTCCCTTGATTAGTGGATCTGCTCCCTTGATTAGTGGAACACATTCTTAGATTTTCTCAATCATTGGAGTTCCACAATTTGTGCCATAATTCCATAATATCTTGGTGACTCATTAATTATTATTTATCCTCAAGTAGTAGGGAACAATTCCCTAAATTATCTCCTCCTCTAACTCTTCATAATCTACCCAATATTCTCATAATATTCCACAAAAATAAATAATATTAGGTGCAAATATTCAATTATTCATAAACCTTCATAATGAATATCTTAAAGTTAAAAATAAATTATCTAATGCAAAAAGAGAGGTTTAATGTGTTGAAGGATGGTCATAGGCCTTATTTTATGTTATAAATTAGAGGCATGGGCCTTAATTTATGTCTAATTTAGAGGTCCATCATACCCCCTACTAAAAGTGTTGCTCATCCTTTGAGAAACTTAGTGACCTCATTGTGCCTCATCCATGGCCCTGGTGGCCTCTCTCTTGTGCATTAAGAATCTTGACTGTAAGCTTTGCTAGGACAAGCCCAAAAACATATTTGTTTGAAGAAAACTCATTGTTTCTTGAGACGATTTGCTTGCCTTCTTACCCTTTATTGAAGATTGTTTCTTGAATATTTTCAGTTTGGCAATGTCTTCCACACCCTTACCAACCTTATACAACCTTGTTCCACCATTTGGACACCTCCTATAGCTTTTTTGGGTCACTGTAATTCCTACAGGATCATCTTGTAGAAAACACAGTCCCTTTGTAAACTGAAGTAATGGAGTGGAAAAAATGACAGAAATGGTGGGGGAATGAATGGTAATGAGTGGAAAAATAAAAAATGTGAGCGATAGGGGCTTTTTGTGATCCTCCTTTTCTCTTTGACCATCCTTCTTGTTGACCTGCAAATGGAAATTTCATGAAAATGGAGAGGATGGCCTCTTTTTTTTTTTTTTTTTTTTTGTTAAGATTGAAATGGGATGGATGGATGATGAATATATAGTGAATATGAAGTGGGTGGAGGGCTTGGAGTGTTGTGGTGACCTTGGTCTTTACAAAATTTTCTTCTTTTCACTGTTGTCTTCATTCCTTGAAATCAACACCCTTCATAATTTGACCTTTCAACATTGCATGAGTGAAGGAGTGAGTTGCAATCAACTAGTTGAAGGTGGCTGAGACTTTTGACCCATCCTTAGCTTATAAAACCTCATCTCTCATGCATTGACAACAAATTTCTAACTATAATATGCTCAAGAGAAGAGGTTAAGAATATTGCATACCTGTACCAACCTAATGGTTGTTGGAGAGACATGCATGTTGTTGCTGAGTTGATGTTGACGTGCAAGTGTTGGATGGTGATGACGATGATCTTGATGCTATTGCTAAGCTCTAAAGGATCTTCTTTAACCTCTCAATCTCCTTTAAAACTGCTCACTACCAATTTTGTAGCTGTGGTCCTGTATCCTGTAGGTTTACAGTACATCGACTTTTTTTGTACATATCTCTGAAACGGTAGACTGGATTGATCTAAAACATTTCAATTATGTTTCATCATCATGATGCACCTCCCCATAGAAATATTTTTGGTCAATTGATACACAGATCTTGAGAAAAGCTAAAAATGGCTGAAGGTGATGGAGGTTAGTTTATTGGAAACCATGCAATGGAATTTGCTGAAATTTCTTGGGCATGTTACCATCATCCATATGCATTTCCCCATGAAACAACATTTTAAATGGATGCATGAATATTGAGAAAATGCAAAAATGGTTGAAGGTAATGGAGGCCAATTTCTTGGAAATCATGCAATGGAATTTCCTGCAATTGCTTGAGCATGTTACCATCATCCATATGAATCACCCCCTAAAACAACCTGGCAAATGGATGCATGGTTTTAAAGTTATGGAAAAAACAAATTCCTGCTCTATGTATTTTTGTATCCTGTAGTAAAATAGAGCATCTTGTAGTTTTTAGGATAACAAGGAAAATGAGTGGTAGAAGTTTGAGAATGATGGGTGGATGGTGAAAATAGATGAGGGCAATGGATTGGCATGGCCTTGGCCTTGTTGGAGAATTGGAGCGAAGTAGGAGAAAATCAAAACTTTACTTCTTTTGACTAGGCTTGACCAATTTTCCTTTTGGTACCAACTTGTTCTTGTTGCTTGCAGATGTTGGGGAGTACATGCGTTCATCAGAGATATACATGGAGAAAATAATTTTTATTTTTTTCTTCTTTTTTTCTAGGCCTACTAGCCACCTCAAGGAGGTTTTCAACTAGTAGGTTATCCTAGGTGCCTCAGAGGAGGTTTTCACCTATGATCTTTTATTTTTTTCTTTTTTCCTTTTTTCCCAACCCATTGACTGCCTCATGGAGGTTTTCAATCAGTGAGCCAAACTGACGTGCCTCCAAGGAGGTTTTCACCTGAGAAATTTTTTTATTTTTATTTTTTCTACCCTACCATACTTGAAAAGCAAAATCACTTTCAAGTATAAGAATACTTCCAATGGAGCCATGTGCACATCAAGATGAGAGACAAAATGATGTGTAGGCTTGAAATGTATGCTTTGACATGTACCTGGATTTCAGAGACCAAATGCTTTGAATTTGATGATATAAAGCATGATTAAAGAAGAGAGTATTGTTGCAACTTGATGACTGTATGGAACCATATTTCAATATATTTGTGATGTCCCTTGTCCACCTACCTATTTAGACCATCCTGGATGTCTTCTTCTTCCATGACCTTCAAATCTTCCTCTTTTTTCTCATCATTCTCTTGAACACATGGAGGACTTGTTGATAATCATAAGGGAGCTTTCTCAATCTCTGATTTTATGTCTGCTCTTCATCAAGTGCAGCCGATGGTTCTGTAGTCTTCTTATTTGAATCTTTTTCTTCTGGATGTGGCCCTTCAATGATATCAAGATAATCTCTTTTTTTCAATACTCTTCCTGAGCTATGGTGAATACCATTGAGCTCAAGAGCAGATGTTTGGAAGTTCTGTACCTCAGCATTGTAAGTGGGTTGAACTACTTCAATGTGTGGGTTTGGAAATGGTGGTACAGAAAGTTGAGTGGGAGTGTATATTTGAGACGAATTTTGATGAGGTTGTGGTTGTGGTGGAGGTGAATCGTAGGGATAACATGGAGATTGGTATGGAGGATATTGAAGAAAATACTGAGGATATTGTGGATGGCTCCCATAAGTTCTTTTCTAACCTTGTTTCCAATATTGGTTTTGGGGTTGAGATGGCCAATGTTGCCAGGGAAAGGGTGTGTTCCAATTACTTTGAGGTGGATGTGCATAAGCTTGAAATTGTAAATTAGGCTCTTGCATCATATCAGGCTAAATAGGTTGCCAGGCCCTCTTGGAGCTATATAGCATTTTTGCATTGGCAATTGACTTGCTCCATTGTCCTCTTGGTGAACTTCCTTCAACCCTGGTAATGAGGAGCAACATTTAACGTCATGTGATTCTACATGGACAACACAAACATCTTCTTTTTTCTCATTTTGTATTCTTAACATTTCTACTTGTTTGGTTAGATTGCTAAGAATTTTTGTTTTAAATTCATCAAACAAATTTCCATGTTTAGCTTGAATTACCGATCTTGATGTTGATTTACCTACTCTTGATTTTCCTCTTGATATGTGTTGGCATGTTTCACAAATTTCATCAAATGATAATTGATATACATCACCTCTACTTATGAGATTAAGGATATCAATCTATTCATCCCTAATTGTTCTAAGTAAGAGGGTTTTTTATGTGTTGAATCATAAATGATGTAGTTTTGCCCTCTTAAGATTATACATGAACCTCTCTATTAGATCCTCTAGACTCCCATATTCTCTTTGATTCATTCTAAAGATTTCTTCTTTAAGATCATGATCTTTATATTTTTCTGGGAATATCTTTTTCATATCTTTCCATGATATTATTGAATTAGTCCCTAAACTCGCGAACCATGTAAGAGCTCTATCCTTCAATGTTTCCAGAAAAAATCTCAATTTTTTAGTTTTTAGTAACTAACCATAAGATCTACAAACAACATCAAATTCAAAGAGAAAGGTTTCCAGATCCTCTGACCTTAGACCATGAAATTTTGGAAGAAAATATGGAGGGATGTTCTTCTTGTGCACACTTCCATGAGTATCTTGAATGGGAAATCAGATAGGATCTTCCTCATTGTCATCATCACCATCAATTTCTTCTACATTATTTGCCATCTTCTTCTTCTACCTACAAAAGTGAATGGTGATATGGCTCTTACTACACCATGTGATCAAATGGGGGGGCGGGGGGGCGGTGGGTTAGTGTTGGAGAATTTTGTTTTTCTTTTAATGATTAAATGAAAACTATAATGCAATGCAATTTTCTACTTTTGAAATTAAATATGCCTAATGAAAATATTTTTTTGTTTTTGCAAAAAATAACAAGAAATGGATCAACTAGGGAAGAAAACAATGCATATCTTGACACCTCCATGGAAACAGTGCCAAAAAAGTGATGAGCCTCACTATTGCAACAAGAATGTTGCAAATCCCAAGACTACCGACTTTAATTATCAACCTGGGGTTCGTACAAACTTAAGAGGTATCAAAATTATATGTGTGGCATACATTGTGTCATTCCTTTGCTGTCATGATGCAATTGAGTGCATGTATTGAAGTCAAATCCTAAACTAATTGTAGAAAAGTAAATGTTCAAAATGGAACCTTAACTTATTGCAATAAAGAAAGTACAAGAAAAGAAATTGAAATCAAATGCTAAAACACACCATTTTTTAACTAACTACAATAAACTATGCTTTGCAATAATGCTAAATTATCATGAACCAAATGCTACTATCTATGCATGGAAGTAAGAAGCATCAAACATCACTAATGTGCAAGTAAAGAGAGTGAAATAAATATGTTTTTATCCTTTTGTCTTTTCATGTAAAATCAAGTATGCAAACTAATTTCATTTGGTGATGTGGCAAGTGAATTTAAGGATGTTGAAGGTTGTATGGAAGGTTTAGGAGATGTTTGATGGTGTGGGAGACCCTTGGGAGGCTTTTGGTGACTTCCTAGAGGTTTTCAATCAATTCTACCTCAAAACAAGTCGTTTCAGGAAAACCTACAGGATGTACTAGAAACCTACAAGATGATCCTGTAGGAATTACAGGAAACCTACAGGATACAGTTGAGAGAAAAATATGAGGTGTTGGAGATGATGGGAGACTTAAGAAAGGTGTTTCATGGGTGTAATGGAGTGGGAAAATTCCTAGGATCACTCAGAACTCAAAACCAAAGTTGGGAGATGGATGGATTCGCGCCAAAAAACTTGGAGAAGTTTCCCTGTGAAATGATGAAATTGGTGAAGGTTTAATGACCAACAAAACCAAATCCAAATCGGATGGAACAATTTTTTTTATTAACTAGGATGTATTAGGTCCCTATTATAAGTGGAAGCACTCAAAAATACCTAGGTTAACCCATGAAAAATAAATAAAAAAACATTACTAGTCGAAAATCTAGAAATTTGAGAACTAGTGAGCTAGTAAATATAAAAAATTCCTATTCAAATCAAGTGAAAATGCAATGGGGTGATTTTTGTTATGGACTATAATGTTTTTGTGATATAATTCAAGTGGAATCAAGTTGATTTAAACTCGTTAGCATGCTCTAAAAAATAGCAGTAATTTATTGTTCTTTGCTAAAAAGGAAGTCCAACAATCTAGATTTGGGAATAAGAAGACTAATCCATGAAACTCAATGATTATTATGAACTTAAAAACTTTTTACAAGGATAAAATAATCCTTATGATCCTAAAAAATAACTTACATCGACCATTTAACTCAATCCTACAACACAAAATCATTAATACTAAATGCAGAAATAGAAAGAAATAAAAACTAGAGATTCATGTGAATAAGCAATGAACAGAAGGAAAGAAAATGATACAAAAGGGATTTGAGGTTCTTGGGATGAAAAAGCCCAAGGAAAATCAGAGACCTATGGAGGAGAACAAGATTTAGAAGCTGAAAATGACACTAGTCTTCATTATTTTCATCAATAGAATTACATCCCTGCAAGAAAATACAACGGAGCTACAAGAATACAAACTCTCTCCATAATAACACTAATGAAAACCACCCCCTAGAAGAAAATTCCACTTGGTACTTATATAAAATGATTAGGAATAATTCCCCTTGAATGGAGGAAACTTTCCCCACCAAAATCCCTTGATTAGTGGATCTAATCCCCAATACTAGGAATTTGCATTAAATGGCAGGGAACACACTCCTAGATTTTCGGAATCATTCCCTAGAGGAAAATTCGACTTAGTACTTATAGAAAATGATTAATAATCATTCCCCATGGATGGAGGAAGCTTTCCCCACCAAAATCCCTTGATTAGTGGATCTGCTCCCTTGATTCGTGGATTTGCTCCCTTGATTAGTGGAACAGATTCCTAGATTTTCTCAATCATTGGAGTTCCACAAGTTGTGCCATAATTCCTTAATATCTTGTTGACTTATTATTTATTATTGATTCTCCAATAGTAGGGAAAAAGTCCCTAAATTATATCCTCCTCCAAATCTTCATAATCTACCCAATATTCCCATAATATTCCACAAAAATAAATAATATTAGGCACAAATATTCAATTATTTATAAAAACTTACTAATAAATATATTAAAATTAAAAATAAAATTATCTAATGCAAAAAGAGAGGTTTAATGTGCTGAATGATGGTTATAGGCCTTAATTTATGTTTTAAATTAGAGGAATGGGCCTTAATTTATGTCTAATTTAGAGGCCCATCACCAATCACCCTCACTAAAGGGGATTTGCATGACATCGGAGAAATGGTGAGGGATGTAACTATAGAGGCCCTCCAAAAATTTGAAGAATAGCAGAAGCTAGTATTGGGGGCTCTTCAAATAGAACTATAGGAGTTTCAGGTTCACACTCCACAGGTTGGCACAATGTCCACCAGCCTTGCGATCAGCACTTTAGCTACCGAGGAGATGTTGCGCACAAGGGTGACCAACATGCTACTGCTACCTGATGGGGTGCTCACTATAGAAAATGAGGTCGACATGCCTATGGTTAGTAGTCTAAAAGCAGTAGAAGTGAACATGGTCACGTTCCCTTGAGAGACGCTCTACCTCTTATAGGATGGAGTCACCGAGGAACTTCAGGCCAGGAAGAGTCGCGCTCTATAGGTGATGAGTGAGCAGTGCATCAACATTGAGCAGTTGGGCCTATAGTGCAATGAATCAGTAGAGTAGAATAAGCATCTAATGCAAGTTGTGGAGGAAGCCTTCCAGATTGTCCCGAAGTTGGATATTCAGGCTAAAGAACCGGTGGAGGCGCCCATCCAAAAATTGGCCACATGGGTGCACGATGCTCGACCAGAGATTGCCAGGGTTCACCTGTAGCTGAACCTACAAATCGAAGAACTGACAACTCTGCTAGAGATCAGGGAACAATGTACCACCGCTATTACAACAACAATGGTGGTGGTTGATAGTGTAGTGGTAGCTTGCATGTAGCTTTTCTAATAGTTATTGGAGGTCCTAACCACCCTACAGGGTGACCGGAATGTAGAGCGACTAGAGACCGAGGCGCATGAGCTCCAACAGAGATATGACGAGGTAAAAGGGACTATGGAGATCATTTCCCTTACACAGAGGCTTGTAAGGATGTAGGAGGCAAAGGAGCTCAATAAATAGGTGGATACCACTCAGCATAAGGAAGCAGTCTTAAAATCATTCTTACAACCATGGATAGATGAGGCTTACGTGATCACAACCTCCATTGAAGCTCAGCAGAATATTCAGAGCAGCAGTTTAGCAACAGTCACCGAACAATGCCTAGAAGAAGTCCAGCAGGCGGCCACTCAGTGTGCTACCGAAGTTGCGATGATGCAAACAAAGATAGGAGGTCTTTGTGCTAAGATCTCCACACCTGTAGAGTGACTCGAGGGTTAGTCATGATGTTTGTGTTGGGGGCATGTTGGGCACGGGAACCCCGAAGGGTAGTTTTGAGGCTTAAAGCCCATATTTTGGTCTAATTTTTGTAATCCAAATGTAAAGAATTCGCAATTTGTGGTCACAGAGCACGTAGATGTTAAAGAGTCATAGGGTTTCCTGACCTTATTTTGATAATGTAATTTCGAGTGTGAAAGATCTACCGATGGTTTTCAAACCATGGGATTGTATAAATAGAGTTAAGCTCTAAGTAGCTAAGCATGAAGAAGAATCAATAAATGAAGGAATCAATCATGAAATGATGTATGAGAGATAACTCTGAGCAGAAGTCTAAGTTTGGGTTGTAGCGTAGGTAGAGGCTTTGCAGTTGAGTGCACAAAGGCCTAGAAGTCTGCAATTGAGTGCGTGAACCCCTACAGCTAAGTGCATAGGGTGAGTCAAGTCTGTAATCATCTAGAATTATCAATAAAGAGAAGTGTTCTATAATTTTTGTGTCTTTATTTCCTGTTTATGCATCTGTTATATTGGGTATAATTTCACTTATAATGCTTATATGATGCACAAATGTATGTAAATGTATTCGTTAAGTGAACACAAGTAAGAGCATCCGTTTATGTGAAGCTAACTAAGAACTGTTAATAAATCAAGTAAGATAAATAACGTAGTTGGAAATATCATAGTTCGCTACCCTAATAGCGGGAAAGTATATCAGCCCCTAGTTAGGGTTGCATGGAAGCTGATTGTCACATTTCATGAAGGTATTGAAGGGTAGAGCATAGGGATAAAAAACCTGTGCGAAGGTAGGTATAGTTGGAATAAACCGACATCACATCCATCTCAAGGGTGCATAAACTTGGTTTCAGCATCCCCCCATACTGCTTTAGGTGAGACTTCAATCGGTGCTCTGTGAACTGATGTTGAAATGGCCAGTAGTGTAGGGATTTGTTTGGCTAACTAATGTTGAACCTGGGTCAAGCCCCCTCAAGCCAACACTAGGACTGGTGGAGGTTTAATGTTTGCAAGGATTTCATTATAGATACTATTGAACCTAGTACAATAATCTTGAACTGATTCATTAGGAGCTCTTCTAATGTTATCATATTTAGATATTATTTGTAGAGGGATTTTCTTTCTTTCCCATATATCAATAAACAATCTATGAAAATAAGCTAAATCTGCAATATTCTTAGCACGTAAACCTTTGAACCATTTTTTAACATCCCCTTTCAATGTTTGGGCAAATAACCTCATTTGGACATCACACTCATCAATCTCATGCAATTCAAAATAGTCAGTCATTTTGTTCACATGTTATTGGGCAGTATAATGACCAGTACCATCAAACAAAAAGATTTTTCTTTGGTAACCTTGGGGTATGCCATGTAGTTGAGCTGGTAAGACCAAAGGTGCATATCTGTCTACCATGGCTAATATTTTTGTTTGATTGTGGCACAAAGTAGTGGTGCGTGGAGAAGAACTTGAGATGGTTGTGGATGAACTAGATGAGCTTGAGTTGCTTGGTTGAAGAGGAAGTTGAGAAATAACTGGTTTAAGGGAATGAATTGTGGTGGATATTATAGTTGAGGTGGTAGTAAATGAAGTTGTATTTACAGTTTTTGGAGACTCTATAGAAAGTTCAGAGGTAGCAGAGTGGGCACAGCTAATTTAACTAATTGTTGAAGGCATGCATCATCTATATGGTTTATCGAGGTTGAGGTTAAAACTTCTAGTTTATGAAAAGTATCCAAAACAAGTTGATATAAATTTGGATGCATAAGCACCTTTTTTGACTCAATGAATTTAATAAAACTAGGGTCTATTACAGTTTCATGAATTGAATTTTCCTATTTGGTTCTAAACAAAGAAAGCTCAAATGATAGATCAAACTAAATATCCTCAAAACTTGATAATTCTTTGGGGAGTGAATTTGCTTTAACTAATTAACTACTTCTTCCTTGACTTTCCACCTTTTCTGATTTTCTTAAAATTCTATTAGAGTCATCAACTATTGCTGCAAGGTTTGGATCTAGATTTTCCCTGGTATAGTGTGTTCTCCTGGAAGCCCGAATTTTGAATTTTTGATTTGTTTTATGAAACTTTTTAACAACTCAAAATTGACCTTAAGGCGCAAAAGGTAAGATTTAATATTTCCTTAACACTGAGAACTGGTCCCTAGTATGGTTTCCAATATGTTATCACTCCAAAATTTCTCTAGAGTTGTTAGGAAAGAAATGATGGAGGTAACCACAAAACTACATTGGAGATTAGGATCTACCCTTCCTAGTGCTTAGAGAGGGCTCTCTCTTTATTCTTTAACTTTGTTTAGTTAATTGATTTTAGGCTAGTTATGATTGTACTTGGATTTTGATTTTGATTTGGTGGTGGAAGCACTTACTTAAATAGATTGAGGGATGTCTTTTACGATTGGGCTATTGAGCTAATTTATTAACATAAATTAACACAAGTATTTAATTATCAATCTGGGTTTGTAAAGATTGGAGGTGAGTCCAATATATATGGATATCATATATAATCAAACTTGAAAGACAAGTTTTCAAAAACTAAATAAATGCATATTACAAATATAGCCTACACTAACAATTTCCAATTCACCTTGCAATGAAGGAAAGCTGAAATGGCTCTTAACTTGAGAGGTCCAATTCTTCCTCAATTATTACTTGATGAAGATAAATTAGAAACCATGAAATATCAATAGCTTAAGATGGACAAATCATCAATGAAGGGAGGCTCTTAACTTAAGAGACCTTTGGTATTTCCCATAATAATTCATTCACCATAATGCTATTAATTGAAGACTGAAAATACATAAGAAAAATTGCTTGCATGTAATCAAGGAAAAACCTAGTTTCAATCCACCAATTTAACAGAAGGAGTGTTCAACTTGAAAACCTTGTTATTCCATCTTACTAAAGTGATGAAAAAACTAAGATTCAATCAAATAAATCATCACACATCAATCATAAACCAATCTGAAGCAAATTACATAAACAAGTTCTAAGATAACCAAATTATGGAAAATTAAACTAGTCTAACAAGAAGTGTACTTGGCTTGGAGTGGGGGACCTCCACACTTGCTTTGCACACTTGAAAGCTGATATCAAAAGCTAAAACTTCAGTCACACATCCACATTATTGAAAGAAAAAAATGACAGTAGAACAGGTTCTTAAAATTAGCTTCAAATTCCAAAGTGTCTGAGTATAAAATTATACAAAAGTTACACACATAACCCATCAAAGTCTTGGCTTTAAATAGAGGTTTTGTGAAAAAAACTAATATATAGTCATTCTTGTCACACGGAATGAGTCGATCTTGTGGAAAAGATAGACCTTCCTAGAATCTAATGAAGACCTAATGACAAACAAACCAACCAGACACTATCTTTCTCTAAATGCGCTTTATAAATAATGGCAAACAAATGTGTTTAAGAGCCTACCTCATGTCCAACGCAAGTTCAGAGATGCCTTCGCTCCTTTGATCCAAGTAAGTTCCTTTGTCGCAAACCTGCAAGCACAAACAAGGCAAACAATTAAATAGCACCTGAATATCCAATATTATAAA
>APFE031518485.1:73378-108894 GCA_000404065.3 Pinus taeda | reverse complement strand
TGTATTTCTTGTAAAGCTTGCAACTTCTTTCCTTTTTCATCTAGGCTTCTTTGATAGCTTATCTGCATTTGCTGAAAGTCTTCTTGTAGTTTCTCGAGTTGTTTGGACGCTTCATTACTGGCATTGGCTTGTTGTAGATGTTGTTGTAGTAGTTGTATTTGGTTTTCTTGCTCCCTCAACAGTTGTTGAACTTCCGACACTTTGTCGATAGTCGCAGAAGCATATGCTCCTGCGATTTGAGACAACTTTGTGAGATTTTCCGTCGGGTTGTTGTTAGGGTCTTTCCATAAGATGTCTAAATGTTCAGCGTCCTGTGACAACGTATTCTCCAGATTTCTCTTCTTTCTTTGTCTCCTCACCACTGCTTTATGTTGGGGACTATAGAATACATCCAGTGGGGGAATTTCCTCTACACTAAGTAGAAGCTCAGAAGGCGGAGCGATATGACTGTGCTCCGTTTCTGAGACACTACCGACCATGGTTGAAACAATTTCTTGTGCTACCTGTGCATCGCTCACAGGTGTTCTTGGGACTTGCCCTTCAAGGCTAATTAGCTCGTTGAAGTTTTCCCATTCTTTATCGAGCTCTGTCGTGACGAGTGGTGATTTAATGACGGGACGAGGGACATCTCTTGGTGGGGAGGCGATAACTTGCAGTTGCGACATTGCACTTGACTGAGCTGTATCTTTGGCTATTTCCTCGGCTTTTCCTTGGTCGCTTGTAGACTTTTTAGAACGTTCATGTGTTCCTTGGGCAGCGTCGGATTTGGATTTGGAAGTACTGGAGTTTCCGCTGAGGCTGACACTAGGAGTAGGCTCTCTGGCGAGCAGTCACAGCTTTTCTAGGGGAACACTGGCTAGCCTTCTTTCTCTGAATAACAAAAATCTTTGGAAGTCATCTGGGGATAACCTCGACCGAGCTTCTCGCAAAACTTCCTGGAATGAACTTTTATTTTGAAACAAGTCATCAAATAAATCTTTCTTTTCAGCGAACACTTTTATTCTGACACTTATAGTGAAATCATGGGCAACATTATTTAGGTCAAAAGGTCGAGCGGGGAATTTAAATAATTGTAGAGATGTCACATTCTCTACTTCGGCAAAAGCATGTCCTACATCGAACAATGAGAAGGCCCCACAAGCTACAGGAAACTGAGGCCATATGGCCTTCTTCTTGTCTTTTAGTTCTTTGGTTAGGCCGCCTTCTGAGCAAGTCTGATAGGCAATTTCCCTAGCCAAAAGCTTGTCGGAGACATACAGAGGCAGGACATGTGGAGGTACAGTGCTCCCAAACACTCTAATATAAGTGAACCATTCTTCCCTGAACCATCTCACGACAGGGATGATGTCTATTTGCGCTTCGGGTGAGCACCTCGGTGGTTCTTCACCATACATCATCCTATATAGGTGTAAGATGAGCTCGTGGCAAATCTGATAGAAGTGAGGGGCAAACTGTGAATCCCATAATACTTTGTGATAAACATGAATAGGTGACGGGTCCTGGGTAGTCCATTTCCAACCCATAGTTGGGAATTTAGATACATAGCAAATAGAATCCATAATGTAAGCAGACAGATAAAAAGGAGGATAAACCCTTTGTGACAAGGATCTCTTAGACCGGTAATTCATAACAGCAGTGTATAAGTTATCAGAAAATATTTTGGCCCAATCCACGAGATCGGCGTTTGTGGCAGCGTCTATGAGTGGTAGCCATTCAGACGAAAACTTATTTATGTCCGGCATCCCAAATAGCCTACACAGCATGGCTGCAGCAAAACAATACGGAGAGGTGAGGGAACCAGTACTGTACATACCATTTTTGTCCCTTTTTAGCGGCTCCTCTCTTCTAGTCATTTCTGCCAGGTTTGGGTTCTCTGCTGCAAATTTCTTGACAAATTGCGTGTTGTAGGTCGTCTGAGGCTCAGGAAGATGATACATAAGCTTTAAGTCTTGCGCGGCGAATTATCCTATGAGCCCATGCCCTTGAGCCTTGAATTGTCTGCCTTGTAACTCTGCATTGTCAAGTATCCATCTGATCATATCTATATACGGCAAAATCTTGGGTCTAGCTGCTATTCGGTGAAGAAATGAACATGCCAGTTCTTCTAAGGATGCCTCGGAAGAGTTTTTTGATCCCGCGGCGCTATCAACCTTCATTACTCTAGGATTTTCCTCCTCAAGCAGCCTATACATGCCCTCCCAGGTTGAAATCCCTGCGTCCCTGTTGCATGCAATGTCTGTGTACAAGGGCGCCATCTCCTTTGCCTTTTCCTTCGTCTCAGAGCCTTGGGCTTTATGTTTCTTTCCCATTTGCTCCTGCGTTCGGCTTTTGAATCTTCTTATCTCTTAGTCCCTGCAGATTTACGAGCGAAGTGGAAATGACTGATTGAGAAAGGTGATGGGAGAGTTTTCATTAAATAACTGACAACTAATCTACTTACTATCATTAAAAGCGCATGATTTGGGGTCAGATTATGGTAAGTGGCTTTTCTTTGAATGGCGTGCCCGAAGGATTCGCCATTAAATGATTGGGATTTTCTTACGTTACATTGAAGATCGTGCCATCGCAAGGCGCGTTAATCGCGAATCGCCAGATCGCAGACTACGCCATCGCGGCGATCGCATTATCGCAGGTCGCAACATCGTGGGTCGCAGGAGTTTGATGTTTGTTAAGTATTGTCATTTTATTTCTGCGATGTGCGATCTTGCGATCAGTGTTATCGCAGATCGGCAGATTTTGAGGTTTTTCCTTATGAACATTACTTACTGCGATGTGACGTTAGGCTTAACGTGGGGGGCCTTGCGCATTAATGCAATTTTTTAAAGACCTTTACCTTATCATAGACTAGGGTTTAAAAATATTCGAAAGACCTATCTAAGCTTACGATGGTAGCTTTATTTTGAAGAAGGAAAAATTGATTTTTCTCAAAATTAAACTAGGGGTCCCCATTCATTTAGCATTTTAGACAAATACTTAAATGAAAAAGGGGGGGGTTGTTGCTGGCCACAATAGATCCTTAAAGAGTTTCCACAGAATTTTACCACCCATCGCCAAATTGACAAGAGCTAGATCATGGATTTGTAGACCTCCCTCCGGAATGGATCGTTTAACTAGGTCCCATTTGACTAGATGGATTTTATGTTGGTTTCCCTTCCCCCCTTGCCATAGGAAGTCGCGAAGAATTCTAGAGATTTGTTTCGTCACTCTTTTTGGAGCAAGTAGGAAAGTTTCTTGATAGATTGGGAGAGCCGATAGCACAGATTTAATCAGTATTGCCTTGCCTCCTTTTGTGAGCCAGTGTCCTCCCCAGGATGCGATTTTTGATTTAATTTTTCCGATGATGTCGATCCACAACGACCTCTTGTTTGACCCAATTGTGATGGGGAGGCTGAGGTATTTTATCATCTCCTAGTGGCATGGCCATTGAAGCCCAGGATGCTTGAGCTGCATGTGAGCTCTTGCTACCCAATATTCCAGCCGCAGACTTCACTTTTCCTTTCATTGATTGAAGCTCCTAAGACCCTGCAGCAGCATTTTAGAATAGAATCAAAGGGCTTTGGCTATTCTAGCAGAAGCCCTTCCAAGAAGGAGAGAGTCATCTGAAAATAGAGCATGGTTCAGAGCTGGAGAGCTATTGGAAGGTTTGAGGCCTGGGAGGGAGCCTGAAGATTTTTCAAAGGATAGCTTTCTGCTGAGAGAGTGCGCCATTAGAATGTACAGGAAGGGAGAGAGCGGGCATCCCTGCCTGAGACCTCTCTGAGCTTGGAAGAAGGAGGTGGGACGACCATTAACAAGCGGGGTGATCCAGGGATTATCAGTGCAGGTAATGATGAGGTTGACAAAATGGGAGGAGAAGCCGAAGGAGTGTAGGACTTTGTATAGGAAGGAGCGATTGACTCGGTCGAACGCATTGGCCATGTCAAGTTTTATCAGCATACCTTTTTCTTTTCGTTGATTACTTGAGTGTATTGTCTCCTGGACTTGGATGATGTTATCCAGGATGTGCCTGCCTTCTACAAAGCCACCTTGGTTGCTAGATATTAGCCTGTTTAGGAGGGATTTAATCCTGATTGCTAGAAGCTTTGCTAGAATTTTATATGATGCGTTGCACAGCGTTATAGGCCTGAATCTAGAAAAGTTTCGGGATTGGTTTCTTTGGGAATGAGGGTGAGGTAGGTGGAATTTGTTCCTCTGCCTACCTTGGCTTTTTTCATGAAGCCCTTTATCATATTTAATAGATCCACTTTGATGATATCCCAGCAAGTCTTATAAAAATGTATGGTAAATCCATCAGGCCCTGGGGCCTTGTTCGAATCCATAGACCAAATAACTTTGATGATTTCTTCTTCGGTGATGGATTGGATGAGAGCGGAGTTGTCTTCAGGGCTGACCAGAAGAGGAATGTTTGAGAGGAGATCTGTTGTTTCTTCCTCGTTGCCTTGGTTGCTTGCGGTGTACAAACTTCTGTAATGACTTTCAGCAGCCTCTTTTATTTGACTGATGCCTTTACAAACTTGTCCCTCTGCTGTTATAATTTCAGAGATGTGGTTCCTAGAGAGTCTTGCACGGTATTGGCGGTGAAGAAGGAGGTATTCCGGTCGCCCACCTTCAACCACAGAATTTCGGATTTTATTCTCCAATGCTCTTCCTCTATTATGAAAGATCGAAATGTTGAGCATTGAATTTTTACTTCTCTGTCGAGCAGGGTTGAGGTGATCTCTCTGCTTTCCATTTCGGCCTGCAATGCTTCTAATGACTGCACTATTTCTTTTCTTTGGCTAGAAGGATTTGGGATAGGTTTCCTAATCCATTCCTTCAAGGCTGACTTTGTAGCTTTTAGCTTTTGTTCCCACACATAACTAGAGGATCCTGTAACAGATTTGGCCCAAGATGTTTTCACTGTATCTATGAAACCATCCCTTTCTATCCAGAGAGGGTTGAAACGGAAGGGGATTGGGCCCAGGTCTTCTTCATCTTCCAGTATGAGCTGAACTGGTTTATGATCTGAGGTCAGTTCGAGTAGGATTTTGGTAGTGATAATCTTCTTATTCATCATCAGAGTGCCTTGGACTAGGAATCGATCCAGGCGGGCAGAAATGTGGTCCTCTCCCACTCTGTTGTTGGACCATGTGTAATGCCCTTTTATCAGTGTGAAATCAAGAAGATCCCACTGTTTTATGAGATCTTCCACCAGGGGGAGCATGGGATCTCTGTTATTGATTCCTCCCCTTTTTTTTTTGGGTTTTAAGACAATATTTAGGTCCCCAGCAAGGATGATGTTATTTGGGGATCGTTGCTCTAGAAATTCAGAGAGGGAATTCCAGCAGTCTCTCTTTTCTAGAGTAAAGGACATGTACATAAAGATTGAAGAGGGAGATGGTCAACTTACTTATACAGTGCATTAGTTCCATGTAGATCCAGTGTTGAGTCTCGTGGGATTTGTTCAGTAGGAAGAGGTCTTCTGTCCATAGAGTTGCAAACCCTCCGGATGTGCCTCTTGAGCTGACTGCTCTTCCTATGCTTTTCTTCCATTTCTTCTTGCTGATATCTAGAAGGGCTTTCCCCTCTATCTTGGTCTCTTGGAGCATGAGGATATCTGAGGGTTCTATTTTGAGGAGGTCCTTGACCGCTTCTGCTTTCGAGGGGTTACCCAGACCTCTACAGTTCCAAGAGACGAGGCACATTATTTACTAGGGGCGAGTTGGGAGCCTCCCTTAGGGGGCCTGTTCCTGGAGTTTCTCCCAATAGACATCTCTATTGTAGGCTGGCTTCCTTGAGTTTTGAGCCTTTCCGCCTCCTCTTCCCTTATTTCTCTACGAGATTTCCTGCCAACTTTTCTTGTGGGCTGCTCGTAGGTTTCATCCTCCAAAGAGCCAGAGCTATCCACTAGTTTTTTTCCTTGTGACATCTGCGTATGAAGGGTTGGTAGGGCTTCCTTGGGAGGCTTCCAGATGAGCCAATTCACCGTATTATTTGTTGGTGATGGGAGGGACTGTCTGTTCCAAATCTTCAGTGGCTGTTGTAGCTGGGATGCTCTGTCTGCTTTCTTTGCCCTTTAAGTTCTTTTCTTGGTTGTGGTTGGAGCTACTTGGTGCCTCTTTCGAAGTGCCTTTCCCGTGCCTTTTTTGTGGTTGGTGGTTTTTTGGATTAGGGTCCATTGCTCGCCATTTTGTTGGTCTGGTTGTTCTTCCACCTTTTTCTTGCAGTGTTTGGTGAAGTGTCCATAGCCATGACAGTGTCTGCATTTAAATGGGAGTTGTTCGTAGCCCAGCTCTTGGACATGCGTCCATCCTGCAACTGTGAGTTTGATGGCTTCCGGTAGGCCCTCCTCCAGATCTACTTCGACGCAGATGCGGGCACATGGGTATTGATCTTTCCTTACAGCTTGATCTATGTATTTTCCTAACCCATTGCCGATGATCTGGAGGGATTTTTTATTCCAACAGTGAAGTGGGAGGTGGGGGAGCCGCACCCACACCGGAACAACAGATGGGACAGCCTGAGTTGGATCGAAGTCTGGCGACCATTTATTGAGGTATAGACCTTGGGGGCCCATGAAATAGGGTCTGTTTCTGAAAATTAGGCTTCTGCCCTCTGCACTTTCGAAGACGAAGACAAAAAAACCTTTGCCTACGAAATAGCTTTTTATTTCTTATTTGATTAATGGATTCCAATTCCTTTGAGTCCAGTCCTCCACCATCTTGGGTGAGGGCTAGAGGCCCGTGAACTGGCCTATGAGACCTCTCTTAGCTAGATTCAATGCTGCTTTGCATGTTTCTTCTTCAGGGAGAGCTACCGAGGGAATGGTTTCCAGCTTCTTAACGAACTTCTGATGACTGGCTGAAGGCGGACGCTTGCTACCAAAGGAAATCAAGGCTTTGAAAGCTGAAACCTCCGGAGGAGGAGGTGAGGGAGTGTTCATGAGATCCGGGTCCCCAGAAGATGGCATGGCTAGGCATAGCATAGCTGGTGCCTGTGCCAACCCTTAGCACAAACGCTCAATCCACTCAACTGAAGAGCTGCCGAGAGATGGAGGGGACCCATGGGGGCGGAGCAAGGATGTGAAAGCCCAGCAGCAGGAGGCTACCAGGCAAGGAGGCCGCAGTAGGCAGCACGGGAGTTGGGGATGGCTAGATCGAGCCAGCACGGGCTCGCAGGAGCAGATTGAGAACTTGATTTGGATTTATTCTTAGGCTCATGTAAGTTTTATTATATAAAAATAAATTTCAATATCTTATTTTTTCATTTTTATGTGATTATAATAATTTAATTCATTATTTATTTTGTACTTGATGATTAGGTACAATACTAACATGTTGCCTACAAAAAAAAAATGCATTGTCACTAAAAAAACTCAGTACAATGCAAATTTATTCAGCAAAGAATTAATGTTATTTAATTTCTTCCAGCTGCAATGGAAGAAGTTGGTTTGAGGAAAGAGGATTTTAATGAATCATGTGTGGCAAAAAAAGGCAAAGGAACCTCAACCACCATTAGATGGAATGATTGGAAAGACATACATTAGGAGATTCAAGACATCAAAGATCCATCAAAAGAGGAAAATGAGCAAACTGAATCAGAAAATCTTATGGAAGAAGACAATGATGAAACTTTAGAAGATGAAGAATATGGATTACGTGATATTATTGATTAAATTACTATTAATTAGTCATACTTGTAATGTTTTGACTTTGACATTTGATGAGAAAAATAAGTACTCAATTATTGTTGTTATATGTTTAATATTTATATTATGTGATTTTCACTTTAATTTTAAGTGAATCATTATTTTTTGAAAAAAACTGTGATTATTATTATTTATTGACATGAAATTCATAAAAAAATAAATATAAATAAATAAAAATAAAAATAAAAAATGTTATTATTTTAACCATTTTTTTGTTAAAGTTTTCCTATGAAATTGTTTTTATGACATGTTCATTTTTAAGCAAAAAAAAAGTATCAAAATGTTGTAATTTTTTTTGTTATATTTATATTCAAAATGTGTATTTTTATGTCAATTGTTAAAAATTATTGTTTTTTAGAGACAATATATATTTGATGTACATTGAATATTAATTAACGATATATAATATATAAAAAGATCGGAACTTTAAAATATCGACATTTTTTAACTATGCAAAAAAATAAAGATCTTGCTACAAAAAAAAAACATATTACGACTACTTCAAAAATTGTTAAATTTAGAAATAATTATTCACAATTAATACATTAGAAAATTTAAAGAAAAAATAAGTCTTCTAGAAAAAGGGCTTGACGCTGCATCAACACTTTTTTAAATCAGCATGAAATCACTAACATTTTAAAAAATAATATATATATATATAACAAAAATAATTTAATATGTGAGATATGTTTTCTATTTCGGAATATGAGTTAACATTTAATGTGGAAAATGTGAATCACAAATAAAATATTTCAATGTTAACTAGTATATATTATGTAAAACGAGTGAAAATGAAAGCTTTTTATAGATAAAACATTTTTATAGGTTTGGTCTCTTCTTCTTCAGCTATGTTTTATATTGTATGTCCCTGATGATGGGTGAAGGGTTCACCCTAAAAGTTGGACGTTTCAATGACTTTTAACATAGTTTTCTCCAAAAACCTTTTTATGATTATGAATTACAATTGTGAAAATCTACATTCAAAAAAAAATAGATGAAACATTTTATTAGTGTTTTTCTCAAAACTAGCATAGATTCATCGTAATTCTCGTTCTACCGAGAGTCTAAGGAATCGAATATATTGAGGTGTAAACTTTTCCTCATGTTTTCACTCAAAGAAAGGTTTGAATCTTGAAGGATTTGAGCCCTCACGGCACTTGGTAGATCCATAATTAAGATGGATCTATGTTCGTTTTTAAATATTTGATATAATTATAGGATTTAGTAAAAAATATTATTATCTTTTGTGTTCTTTATTTTTAAATATGTAATATAGTCATAAGAATTAGTATAAGATATAGAAATAATCACAAAATTTTGTATAAGATATTATTAGAAATTTTAATAAGAAAATATTAATGTTATAAGTTTCATAGATTTTAGCTCCAAGGGTTAGCTCAAGTGGTCTAGAGCCAAATGAAGTTCTTTGATATTATTGCTAGTTGTTGTTGATCATGGGTTAGACTTTTTTTATTCCCTTGGGGTGATGTCTCGTAATTAGGGCTAATGGTTTACCCGGTTTACCATCCATGAAATGTGAGGAAGTGCTCTGGTTTTCCGGGCTTTCATTCCAAGTGAAAACAAAAAACAAAAAGACAAAAACAAAAACAAAACAAATGGAATGAGTTTCATGGATTTGAATCAATGGTCAATAATATTTCATGGTGTTGGAGAAATCAATAGAATTTCCATTTGTATATATAAAAGTTAATTAGAATTAACACTAGATACTCTATATCAAGCAACTTCAATATGATTTATTTTTTTTTTAACAAGAATGAAGAATATATTTTGTGTTTAAAAAGATCTGGGCTAAATTCTTGGAGTGGATACATCGTATAAAGATATGACAATACAATCTATGAGCTTGTCTTGAACAAAAAAAAAAAAAAAAAACTATTTCATCTACCTACAAAAAATTTTACCTATTTCCTTCAAACAAAATAAAGCAGTTTCAAGGATATTCCACCTATAGATATGTTAAAACTGGCCTAACAAATAGAAAAATTTACTCAACTTAATAACATATTAATTCATATTCTTTAGCCATTTGAAGAGATCTCCTCTTTCTTGATTGTGGTTCTGGAGTCCCCAAGATTTAGAAGGCATTTCTATTAAATCAATGAAACTTGGAACTTTCTTAGAGTTGGAATTTCCTTCTTTGAGGTCTTTCCTACTTCTTGTTAAAGGGTGGGAGGGACCTAATTTTTCTTTAACCCTTCTGAAAAGGATGGATAGGAGGAAGCATTACCTTCTTCAACATTCTTTGCAAATGCAGAAACATCATTCATCTTTCTCTCTTTTTTTTTTTAAAGTGGCTTCTTTTTCTTTCCCCAATTCATTGTCTTGTGTTTTCTAGGGACTATCTAAAAGACCTCTTTCAATAACCTTGGAATTTCATGGATTTCCTTTTCACCCTCTGATTCTTTTTCTGTAAATCCAAAAACCAAAGATTTTTAATGGTTTTGTGTGTTTCTAGGTGAATGAAAAGCCTTTTTTCTTGGACCCTCAACAACTCATAACAACTCATTTTATGAATTATCCTTTGTTCAAACAAAATTTTCTTCTGGAATGGTTCTTGCTTTCAGAGACATGAAATTCTCCTACTCTTCAAATCTTTGTTCCTCCTATGTAGCTTGTAGCACTATCTCCTCTCCCATTTATGGAGGTCCTTTTGAATCCATTTTGTTTACATCTTCTTGCCTCCTATGAGCATTTTCCTTTGCTACTTCCTAATTTATATCTCTTTCGTCGAGATTGCCCTCCAAAGAGGTGAATGGGTTCATTGATCTGGGATTTTTATCATATTCTTCTTCTCTTTCCTACTAGATCAAAGTTGTTGGATTCTGGAAGTGTGAGGCTCCCAAGAATTGAGGGCTTGACCTTTCTAGTATTCCTGCCAATTCATGCCCTTTCTCTTCCCCGGAGTATGACATTGTCCTTCGTCTTCTTAGATATCTGCAATTTTGTCATTTTTTGGGTAATTTCTTGCGATGTATCCATAATCATGACAATGCCTACACTTGAATGGGATTTGAAAATAATCCACAGGATGGATAGATGACCAGTTATCTATAGAGAGTTGAATTCTTTAGTAAGACCTTTCTCTAAATCAACTTCAACACAGGTCCTGACACAAACATACATTGAATCTTTAATTGTTGCATATATATCTATATATATATATTCTCAATGTGTTTCCAACATTTCTCAAGTTATCTTTATCCCAACAGCAAAGAGAGAGATGGGGTAATTTGACCCAAGTTGGAATAACATAAGGGAAATTATTCTCCAAGTTAATGTCCAATGTCCATCTATCCAAATACAACCCTTATGCTCCCATAATATGCAATCCATTCCATCTACGATGTCTTGGATAGACGATAAGTGGGTGCTCAGTTAAGGCGCTCCTTGATGTGAAGTCACTCATTCAATTGATCCCCACCCCAATCGAGGTGATATATTTGACATGAGGAAGATGCAGTCTTGCCAAGCTTACAAAAAAATACAATTTATTTTAGAAGATCAAATTTCTATATTCTTTGTGCTCAAAAAGGAAAGTGAAGAAACCTTTCTCACAAAAAGCACATTTGATTTGTCCCTTCACCAAGGGCTTGTAGTTTTTTTCCACCCACTACTTAAGGGAATTAGGGGATGGCCAGACTCCCATAAATTACCCTACCAAGCCCCTTTCAACAAGATTGAGAGTTGTAGCTCTAGATTTACTGGGATATACCTGGACTTTTGGAATACTTTCTAATCTTTGAACACAAATTTTTCATTCTTGGTTTTAACCCCTTTCAATCCATTATGAACTAGTGCATTGAAGGCAATTACTACAAGAGAAGACATGGTGTGTGGCAGATGAGATGTTGAGGAGGGTAGGGGGACAAACCCCCCCATAGTGGTTGTTGTTGCGTAGAACCCTAGTTCTCAATCAGTTGTGTCTTCATAGCATCATCATTCCCCAAACCACATGTCAAATTTTCCCTCATGGGCTCCACCTTTAGCTTCCGCATATGATTTTGGGACTGCATGTGGCCGTTGTTACTGAGCTCAAGGTTTTCGATCAATTTCACAGGGCAGTTAAGAACCCTTTAGCTTTTCTAGAATATTTTCGAACCTAGTAACTGACCAACCACATAGATACACTGGTGCCTTTAACTTCAATATAATTTTAACCCTTTAATAAAGTTGTTAATTTTTTTCAAATTATTACTTTTCTACATCAAAATATTCATTATTATATATAAAACCTAATTAAAATTAACAACAGATATTATCAAATAATCTCAATATAATTTTAACCTTTCCTTATTTGATTCTAACATTTTGTTTTTCATGTTTTTTCATAGCTTTATGCTCTCTTACTATGATTATGAACAAATTTACATTTTGAATTATATCTATTATCTCTTTACGCTCTCTTACTATGATTATGAACAAATTTACATTCTAAATTATATCTATTATCTCGAAATAAATATAGTCATTGCAATAGCATGCATATAATGGATGAAGTATATTAGTTGATCCAATTATATTTGGAGCCATATCATGGTCAACAATTTAGAGAAATGTTTTAATCAATATCTATTAGCATGTATTTTGTTATTTTAACTTATTATCTTATCTGGTATGTATTTGGTTTCGTGGGTTTACTAAAATGGTTTGTTTAATTTTTTAATATTTTAATTAATTTAAGAAATTATTTGATAAGTGGAATGTTTTTTATTTCTTAATGAAAGAATATTTATTTATATTTTCTTTTTGCAAAATTTTTATTTAAAATTTTATTATCTTTTTAAATAATCATTTTGTGAACATACTTTACACTTGTAGATATAATTGATTTGGTATAACAATCATGAAAACTTAAAAACCGAATAAAGTGAAAGATTAAAGGCATGAAACTTGCTTGGCATTAACTTAACCTATGAAAAGATGGTGAGAATGTGAAGAGGAAAAGCTTTTTATTATTATGGTTATTTAAGGTTAAGGCTATTGGGGGAGAAAACTCCCTTTACACCTCCATAATTTCTATTTAATATATATTATTATTTTTAAAATAATCATTTTATAAACCTACTTTACCCTTTAGATATAATTGATTTGGTATAAATTATCATGAAAAGTTAAAACCGAATAAAGTGAAAGATTAAAAGCATGAAACTTGATTAGCATCCACTTAACTTACGAAAAGATGGTGAGAATGTGAAAAGTACAAGCTTTTTATTATTATGGTTATCTGAGGTTAAGGCCACTAGGGGGAGAAAACTCCATTTACACTTCCATTGTACAAAGAGGCAATGGTGACTTTAAAAGAATTTCCAATAAATATTTTGGGCGTTGTTTATTGATATTATAAATTTGTTTGGATGGTAGAT
Source organism: Pinus taeda (assembly GCA_000404065.3). Taxonomy (NCBI): domain Eukaryota; kingdom Viridiplantae; phylum Streptophyta; class Pinopsida; order Pinales; family Pinaceae; genus Pinus; species Pinus taeda. The sequence goes on along the minus strand of APFE031518485.1, from coordinate 95,820 downwards.
TTTTTTTGAATTTAGTGGAAATAATTTTAAAATTAAAATATTAGTATTTAGATTATTTTTAATGGCGAAAATAGATTTGGTATTATCGAAAACTTTCGAGTATTCAAAATTTTGAAATTTAACAACTATAATCTAGATTTTCAAAAACTATTACTAGTGTCAGCCTCCTACTGCAGCAGGTTACTCATTTTTCATGATTGATATTTTTACAGGCCAAATATGTCATACTTTGCATGTCGTGATGCTCCATATTTGCTAAACATTCACCAAAGAAAGAGGCCATGAAAGAATGCTACTCAAAGTTCATCTACTGCATTCCAATTTTGAAGAGTCATTCCAGTTTTGTAAAATTTTCAGCTAAAGGGAGGTCCAAACAGCCTAATCTTGGTCTCCCTAGGTTTCAATTTCCTGTTTTAGAATATAGAGAATGAAAATTTGTCCAAACAGCTTAATCTTGGCAGATTCTTAGATAGGTAGAGAATCAAAGGAGCCCAACTGCTTAATTTGGGCCCTTGGAAGAAATAAGGGTAGTTTGTAGATAGGAAGGCATAAAAAGAAAAAAGTTGAAATGCTGGGTCTGCAAGTCTAAGTGCACCCAAACCAAAAGAAGAAAAAATGTTAGGTAAGTAGGCTGGTAAGTAGTTCTGAGGTTGCAAAATCTTGTTTTGTGATCAATCCTATGTTTTCAAGGTATCATCTCTACTCAGGTCACAGTCATCAGGCAGTTTCATGTGGAGGAGCTCAAATCAGGCATAACTAACTTCCCTTTCTTCCTCTTCCCTAAATCATTGACTAATCTCCCCAAACGAGGTCAAGATCTGCTTGATATCTCTTAGTTCATCATTTTCCATTTCTCTTGACTTGGTGAAAGATCTGTTTCACTCAAGGAGGGTCCATATTTTCTTTATAAAGTTGTATCTCCCCTTTGAAACCTAAGATCTCTGAAACTTAGCGCTTTCTTGTCATTTCCATATTAACTACTAACATTATTATTTAACTCCCTACATTTTTCCCATCCCCCTACTAAAAATATGTAAATAATCCCCTTATGTAAATATCCACTCCCCCTGGTTGAAAAATAACCATAAGTACTTCTCTGGGAATTACTAAGTCACCTGGACTTTAGTAAGAACCCTCTTTTTGCAGAAATTTCCATTCCCAGGTGTTTGAACCCCTTCCAAAACACAAAGAACCCCTTCCAAATGCAAACCCCCCCCCCTGCGCATTTTCTTTGGAATTTATTAATGTTTGTTTAATAAATCACCAAGCGCCTAAACCCATTAACCTGTTTCCTAAAGTCTAAACCCACCCATGCCGTGGAAAAAATTAAACTTTAGCTCACGCGCTCTTTTATTAAGTCCCGCGCACCTTCGCCTCCCATCCACCGTCGGATCGTCTCCCCCAGATCCGACGGCCCCTGTTCATATCAGGCGCCCTTATGTATTGGCACGTTACCACCCGATGTTCGACGGCTTTACCGTCGTACACTGGGACAGGTGGCAGCTTCCCATTGCATCGGGCCGCCCCTGACAGAAACCGCCTCCGTACCAAAGGTGGTCCGATGCCCTGCCAAAACCGCCCTCCCCTCGCATAACAAGAGCGCCATGTCACTCCGCCACGTCGCCTCCACCTCACCCCTCCCTGCCTGCGCTCGGCCCACGTCACTCGCCACGTGTCCTTGCCACGTCATCACCTCACCGTACTGCCACATCACCTTGCTGACATCATCATGCTGATGTCATATCCATACCAGAGGACCCCATTGATGTCGTCATGTTGACGTCATCCGCCGTACCGCTGATGTCAGTAGCTAAAAACGGAAAAAAAACGCGCAAGCGCGAAAGTCGAGCTTCTGAGCTCCGGAATGAAAAACAGAGGCAGTTTTGAGGCATCGCTATGGGAAATGAGCCATATTGGAGAATCTTTAGGGAGTTTTTTGATTCCTCAGCCCTTTTTGCACTGAAAAGGCCCGAAAAAGCCCAATTTTTCCAATTTAAACGTATTTGAAGACAGAGAGAGACCAGGAACAGAGATTAAAGAGTATCAAATCAAATATACAGATAAAAAACACGTCAAAGAGTATCAGGAAGTGGCGGAGAACATCAATGTAGCAGCAAAGCGTATCAAAGGAGATTTTCTCAGGGCTCGAGGCAAATCCAACATTAAAAGGAGATCTCTAAAAGTCAAGAAGTAGTTGAAGACGCATTGAAAGCTCACCAGCACAAATGACTGCACATTAAAATCACAGGAGATCAGTGGACCAGAACTCAATGCATAGTTATGACAAAACCACTGCACCAAGTCACACAGGACACCCCATCAACTCAACTTGATCCAGTTGCCTCTGGCGCAGCCCAAAGGACTTACTTGCATTTAATTCCAGCAACAATTAGGTTTTTAAAAAAGCTTTTTCTTGCAGACCTGTTTAGATCGGTTGTAATAAATAACTTTAGATATTTTGCTGATATATACCACCCTGAAAAATGGAGTAGGGGTTGGTTGGTTAGTTTGGTTGATCTTTGGTATTTCGATATTTTCCTCAAGCAGAGACTCGCACTGTAACTATGATACTTTCTATAATCAAAGACTGCTGAAAGCATGGATTCTGAGACTGTCTGCTGTGTTTAAGTGGCCGAGGAGTGACTGTGGAATTCCTGTGCTTCTACATGGTTCAATAAGTGTTTCTTAACTCTGTTAGTTTTTTTTCATGTTTGTCTTATCATCAATCTGCGATCTAAATTGCAGAAAAGAAGAATAGTTTAGGATTTGCTTAGCTGCACCTTAGGCTCAATTTCTGCAATTTTTTCATGTTTTCATCAGGAATAGTTATGAAAATGCATACTTAAATGATCTTGTTTACACTATTTCTTTCACTTATGAATGATAATTTAGGAATTCTTAACTGCTCCTAGACAAACATTCATTCACTTCTCCTCCCTATTAGTTTTGATGAAAGATTCTTAATTGCCTTTCATCCCTGACCATCATTCCATCCTCTCAGCAAATTGATAATTGTCTCATGTGTGGCTATCCCGCTCCATAATCCTCTTGTGACCAAGAAAACACAACAGCAAGCCTTAATCCATGACTCCATGCCCAATGGTTTGAAGCTTTTCACACTTTACCTTGCCTCTCTGTTTGGAATTATCTTCCATACATGCATCTTCCATCCAAACAAAAAATCAAAACCCCTAAACCCAACAACTAGCCTAAAATAATCATCAACAAAGTTAAATCATTAAGAGAGAGCCCTCTCTAATTGCAGGTAGGCTAGAAACTGCAATCCAAAGATTGGTTTGTGGTTATCTCAGCCGTATCCCTTCAGGAGCTTAGGGACAACTTGAGAGATAACACAACTAATTCTAGATTGCTCATTCTATATGGAGCCTTGGATGATCGAGTTTCTCATGTATTAATTAAATAGAGAAATCCAAATCTCTATGAGGAGGTAGTACATGTATCTCTTCCAAAAATATTTCTTGGAATTGTTTCAAAATGGGATATTTTGACAGAACATCACTCTCTCTCATCCCAACATTGTTGTTCGCTTCAACATCACTAGAAATTTGCACAACAAATAGGGTGCATATCTTCATGTAGTTTCTCTTGGCTTGAATGGATGTAACTAGTCTTACTGATATAGGATTTCACTTTCCCTACGATATCCTTCTTTTTTATGCAACGAACTCCAAATGGATAGATCAATGACTTAGAAATTATCCTCTTCAAGGGGGAAACCTCCTTTACATTACATAAGTGAACAATTTTTGGATGATACAAATGAAAATACCTCTTTTGTATATATAGGAGTCTAAGGGGTCACAATATAATCAGAGCCTACATAACAATAATAATGTAAGGGCACAACAATAACAATAGTGGGCTTCTATGGGGACCAACAATAACAATATGAGGGCTACATGGGCACAATACGAAAAATAAGGGGGATACACTAACAATAACAATACACTAACAATAACAATAAGGGGGTACACTAGTATTATAGGGACCTAACATGCCCCTCTCCTTCAAAAGATTGTTGTCCTCAATGCTTGAGTAGTTTTGAATGTTTTTGTATAAAATTCTCATCCTCCCACGTGGAATCTTTAGTGGGTAAGTTCTTCCACTTAATGAGATACTATGAAATTTATTGATTTCGTAGCTATTGGATTCTTGTTTCTGTGACTGCTTCAGGCTCAAATATGATTTTTCCTTCTTCGTCAAGTTCTGGCAACATTGTTTGAACTATAATCTTATCAATGATACCCTTCTTCAAGCAGGAAACATGGAAAACTAGGTGTACTCGAGAATATGTAGGCAACTCCAATTTGTATGCCATAGTACTAATCATTTGCAACACCTTGTAAGGATTGTAGTACTTGAGTGATAATTTATTCTCCTTCTTAGCTTGCTTGAGAGACATTTGTTTTTATGGTTGTGGTCGTAAAAATATCCAGTCACCTTCATAAAAAAATATTTCACTACGATGCTGATCCACCTGCTGTTTCATTTGTTTTTAAGCCAGAGTGAGGTTATCCTTTAAGAGTTGGAGAACTTGTTGTTGATGCTCGATTTGATATTCCATTGCTTGAACCTTAGAACTTTCTCTTAAAGATGATGTGATGGATGGTGGATGATGTCAATAAAGTTCCATAAATGGGGTCATTATTACTACATTATGGAAGGAAGTGTTATACCACCATTCAACTAGAGGTAACCACTTGAACCATTGTGTTTGTTTATTAGATATAAAAAAATGAAGACATCCTTCCAAAAATTTGTTCACTATCTTATTTTTCCCATCAGATTGAGGATAATAAGATGAGATATGAACTATTGAGTACTAATACAAGAAAATAATTCTGTCCAAAAATTTCTAGTGAAAGTAGGATCTCTCTCACTTAACTATATTCTTTGGGTTTCCATGAAGCTTTTGAATTGTTTCCATAAATGTAGTAGTATCTGTAATGGATTTAAAAGGATGAGACAATGCAAAAAGGCATGCATACTTGGTAAGTATATCAACTACCACCACGATGACACTCTTTCCTTTATACTTAGGTAAACTTGTGACAAAATCCATTGAGACCTCCTCCCAACCCTGACTTGGAATGGCTAAACGTTGTAATAGACACGGGGCCTTAATTTTCTCAACTTTATTTTGTTGGCAAACCAAACATTCTACCACAAACTTCTGAATATCATATTTAAGGCCATCCAAAAAAAATTCATTCTTGACCCTATGGTAAGTTTTTAAAAATCCCGAGTGCCCTCCTAAGGGAGAGGTGTGCAATTCCAAAAGAGTATTTTATTTGAGTTGGGAAGTCTTAAAAATATATAAGCAATCTTTGTACCATAATAAATCATTTTTCCAGATAAATGTATCAGATGTACTCGGATGTTGCTACAACTTTTGAATGAGTGATCACACCTCTTCATGATTCTTCCATGCTTCAGTGATCCAATCAGGTTAGATAATACAAAGAAATGCTTCCACATCCTCATCCTTTCTTCAGAGTGCATATGAAACAACATTTTTCTTGGAGATGATTTTGAAGTCATAACCCAACATATTTGTCACCATTTTTTCTACCCTTCTGAAGATAATATTTGTTGCAAAAATTATTTAAGACTATCATGATTTGTTTTTACTTTGAAATGAATTCCAATTAGGTAAGGTCACCATTGCTTTAGTTCATGTAGTATTTCCAACATTTCCTTCTCAAATAGGTTTGTGTAAATACTTTCCTTTGTTTGGATGACTTTCAAAAGCAACGAGTCTTCCTTCTTGCATTAAAACAACACCAATTCCTTTTCCTGAGGCATCATATTCCACAATAAAAGTTTTTGTGAAGTTTGGCGTAGCTAAGACTGGTGCTTGTCACATTTCCTCTTTAATATGTTCAAAGGCCTTTGTTTCTTGTGGAGTCCAAGAAAATGAATCTTTCTTCAGTAATGATGTTAGAGGTGTTGTTATGCTCCCATAATTATTAACAAACTTGCAATAATACCTTGTCAACTGGAGAAATCCTCGAAGATGCTTTATGATTGTGGGAATTTTCCATTCTTTAATGACTTTAATTTTGTTAGGGTCTACCTTAACACCCTCATGAGATACAATATGACCCAAATATTCCACCTCTTGTACTCCAAAGAAACATTTGAAATTTTTTGCATATAGTTTTTTCTCCTCAAATAGTTTGAGCACCCTATCAACGTGTTGAACATGATCCTTCCAAGGCTTGCTATATATTGGTATATCATAAAAAAATACTAACACAAATTTTCTAAGGAACGGTTTGAAAATGGAATTAATCAAACCTTGAAATGTGGAAGGTGCATTAGTCAGGCCAAAAGGCATGACCAAAAATTATAATAACCCTCATGAGTTCTGGATGTTGTTTTCAGAATGTCTTTAGTCTTCATTCTAATTTGATGATATCCTGAACGAAGATCGAGCTTGGTGAAGTAAATTGCTCCATGTAATTCATCCAACAATTCATCAATGATAGGAATGGGAAATTTATCTTTAATAGTGAGATTGTTTAGCTCCTTATAATCCAAATACGTACACTATGATCCATACTTCTTTTGCACCAATAATACTGGAGCAAAGAAAGAACTTTGACTAGGTTGCATTATACCAACCTCTAGCATTTCTGCAACCATACGTTCAATTCACTCTTTTGGGCATAAGGATATCTGTAAGGCCTGATGTTTGGAGGAACACTTCCTAGATTCAAATGAATAACATGATCATGATCATGAATAGGGGGAGGCTTTTGGGAGTCTCAAACACTTTGGAATGATTTTCCAAGAATTTTTGGAGATATGGAGAAATAGATGATTTCAATGTTTAAACCTTTATTGAGCATAATTTTGCAATTGCACCATGTTGTTCTTTTTTTAGAAGCTTTGTCAGGCCATTAGAGCTGATTATCTTTCCTGGTTTCACTATAATGCCCATTAATTCAACTTCCTTTGCTTCCAAAAAAAATCAAGAATTTTTTTTGAAAATTGAAAGATATCATCCCCAAATATTGTAACCATTGGTCTCCTAGTACAACATGAACACCACCCATTGAAATTAAAAGCATTGGACTATTCAATACATGTTCCCCTATGGTTATCTTGATATTATGACACTTTCCAGAGCAATTTATAGTTCCTCCATTTGCAACCATCACTTGACACTCTCGTGCTGGATATAGGAAGCAATTCAATTCCTTGGAAATCTTACAATGAATAAAATTATGGGTACTACCTGAATCAATCAACACTATTACCTTTATATTCTCGATATATCCTTCTATGTTGAGAGTTTGAGGAGTGGTAATCCATACAAATGCATTACAAGATATGGTTAGATTCATTTCTTCTTTCTCCGGGGTTGGTTCCTAGTGTATATCCTCCTCTTTTGATGTTTCTTGTTCCTTTTCTTACTCTTCTTCAAAATCTATGTAGAATAATTTATTCTCAACACACTTATGTCCTTTAGTGTATTCTCTATCACAACTATAACAATCCATTTTTCTCTTTTTTCCTCCAATTGCTATGGTGTGAACCTTGTAGATTGTGGAAGACTAAGAACAACAACACTATTGGGTGTGTGTTATATTATTTCAACGACTACCCCACGCGTGCGGGGGGTGGGGGGGGTGGGTGGTAGCCCCCCCTGTACGTGGCGTTAGGCGCAATAGGGAGGGGGGGAAGACCTACCTATGGTTTTGTGCATGGATTTCACTCATGGTTTTAGGCATGGATTTCACACATGTTTTTGGGCATGATGGTTTCCTGTCCATGGTATTTTGTAGATTTGGTCAAGGGAACTACAGTTATGTTCTAATCTAGGGTTAATGGATTGGAGTCTATGGATGCTTCGACATATATATATATATATATATATATATATATATATATATATATATATTTATATATGTACATTGAAAGGAATATAATGAAACATCAATTTGGTAGTATCAGTTTTAGGATCTAGGGGAACATATCTGTGTATATATGTTTTATGTTTTATGCTCTTACCGTTTTTTATTTTTCGTTTTTAGAATTCATATGAAGGTAATTTCTGTATGGGGTTAAAACCTACAAACACTTCCATATTTTTAGTTGTGAGTGGTAGACTTCTTTATTGCCATAATTTTGCTTTCAACTTTTCTTTCCACCCTGAATGCCTTCTCCAATGAATCAGGTTCCTAGAGGCGAACCTCATGTTGGATGTTCTCTTATAAAGTCCCTATGAAGACATCAATCCTATGCTCCTATGGAATATCGATTACCCTAATATTCAATTTTTGGAAGTCTTCAATGTGCTTCGTCAGTGAACCCTTTTGTTTGAGATTTATCAATTGGCTAAAGAAGGTGTTGCTCTTTGTATCTTCATAATGTGCTATCATTTCCTCCATAAAAATTGACTAGGTGACAAGTGGTTTACGAGAACAAATCCATCTATACCATACAAACTAATTGAGTTCTAAATATAAATATGCAATACGTATCTTTTGTCAGGGTTGCACATCATGTAGATCAAAATATTGCTCCATCTATAGTATCCATGTTATCAGATCCTTGCCATCAAACTTCCTCATATCTATCTTTGGAATGTGGTGGTTCTTAAATCCCATAATGGAGTATCTAAAATCATAATTCATATTCCTTTTGTCCTCATCATGATTTTCATGGATTACCTTGTCACCATCGGGAAGCCTTTCTTGCAATAACTTTGTCAACCCTTCCAAGTTGACATTCATCACATCCATAGCTAATTTAAAAAATCCATGTTTCATTTTATACCATCCATGTCACCTTTTATTTCTTCTTTTAAACCATCTATGTCCCCTTTTAGGTCATCTTTGGTTTCTTTTTGTGGGAGCGAAATTATTGCAATCTCGTAATTTTGGGATATCTTGCTGCAATTCTTCCTCTTCATGCGTCATAGTAGAGATTTCTAAAGGCTTAATGGGTGTATAATTTTTTGTTTTTGTTTGGGAGATATTTTAGAACCCAATACTTATATATATGATTCAATATACCCTTGGAATCACTTCAAACTGATTTTTCAAACAAAAGTTATGCAATTTTAAAAAACAATGCACACATTTTTCTTGCCTTTAGGAGCTCGATATTTAAACTTATCCAACTTAGTAATTTCAGATCTCTAAGGTTTGAAATTCATTTCTTGCGATAGCCCTCTAAGTCTTCTTTCCAATGGCAAAAGTTAGACAAAAATTGGATTCTTCAATATAATGTTATGTCAAATCTTCCACAATGGCTTGGTTATGGAATGGTTCAGTAGGGTGAACTTGTACGCATTAGGGGAATTTCGAGGTCTAAAATGGGCCTCCTAAGAGAAATTCACAACCAAAATAAACTTTATAAGAACCAATAAAATTCAAGACGATGATGTCAACAATGGGGGATGACTCACCATTTTTATAGTAAAAAAGTAAAATGATTAAACAATAATAAAATAATAAAGCTACTTTTCCAACTTGTATTTTCAACTTATCTCCCTAAGGTTTTACTCAAATTTAGAGCGAGAGTACTCATTGGATGAAAAATTTAATTCCTCATCCAAAGAGTACCCATGTTGCATATTTTTTTTTTATGGACCCTGCTACACGAAAAATGGGAAATACATGAAAAAACCTCATTGCAATCATGTTTTTCATGCATTTATCATTTTTCATGTAGCAGGATCCATCAAAAATATGCAACATTGGTACTCCTTGGATGAGGAATCAAATTATAAATCCAATGAATATTGCCTCTTGAAATTTGAATAAACTCATAGGGAGATAAGTTGAAATATGAGTTGAAAAAAAAGTTTTTTTTTTTTTTTTCCTCTAAAATTTGATGATGTCATCTAATCTTATTTTATTATTTCCACTATTATTTTATAATTTTCTTAGAAGGTCCATTTTAGACCTAAAAAATCCCCTAATGTAATTCCACCTGTCACTATTTCAGCATTCGACCTAAACAAAAAAAACTGCAATCCGTTCTCTCTTTGTTAATTTTTATGAAATTCCAATCCGATGCTTGAAGAGAAAGTTATGATGATTTTCCCTAGGTCACTTGTTTGAGACTAAATTCTGGAGCTTGAAAAAACCCTAACTTCTTTAGACCATATGTTAGAAAATATAGCGAACCAAGAGCTGAAATTCTGACACAAAGTTCATCAAGATTTCAGCGCCACGTGGTCATAATTTCAGCTTATGAAGCTTCATAGAGAAATATTTATAATGAAAATTCCACGATGACCTGTTTGAAGCAATAAAACCCTAGAATCCAAAGCTCTGATACCAAATGTTATGCAACCCACTCACAAATAGATAGATCAACAAATTAAAAATTATCCTCTTCGAGGGGGAACCTCCTTTACATTACATAAATGAACAATTATTGTATGATAGAAATGACAAGACCCCCTTTTTATATATAGGAGTCTAAGGGGTCACAATATAATCAAAGCCTACATAACAATAATAATGTAAGGACACAACAATAACAATGATGGTCTTCTATGGGACACGGCAATAACAATATGGGGGATACATGGCCACAAAAATAAAAATAAGGGGGCTGCACTAGTTTCATAGGGACCTAATATTCTTTCCCCACACTCATCTAAGCACTTGATTTCCTTTTCAAAGAAATCTACCTTGGTGTGATGCATGTACAACTAATCCATTCCCAACAATATGTCATACAAGCCTCCTAATGGAAACACATTAATATTTTCAACTTTTGCATTCCATTTAATTCAATTGGGAAATCTCTCACCCAGTATTCAATTCTCCTTCTTGTCGTTGTTTCCAATTAACCAACCATGATTATGTGTGTGCCTCCTTAGCCAATTGAAACTGCTCTGCAAATATTGGGCTAATATAACTGTAATTTAATATGAGGTTAATAAAAAATAACTTTATTCCAAAGATTACCTTGCATTTTGATTATGGAATCCTATTGGTTGGCTTGCATGTTTGTAACAACCCTGGTCAATATTCCATGGAAAAATTAATAAATGCAAAAATAAGACCAAGTTCATGGGACATGTATTCCAAGATGAATGTTGGCTTGAGGGGGCTTGACCCAGGTTCAAAGTTAATTAGTCAAACAAATCCCTACACTACTGGCCATTTCGGCAACAACTTGCAGAGCACGGACTGAGGTCTCACCCGAAGCTGTATGGGGGGATGCTGGAACCAAGTTTCTGCACCCTTGAGATGTCTGAAGGGTTGATTTAGTCCAATTGAGAATACCTTCGTGTAGGTTACTTCGCACACTACTCTGACCTGCGAGGCCTTCGCGATCTATTATAATCGCCTTCGTGCAACCCTAACTAGGGTCTGAAGTGCTTTCACGCTGCTAAGGCAACGATTTGCGCTATTTCCCAAGTTACAATTCAGATCTTACTTATCTTCTTATAACTGTTAGTTAACTTCGCGTAAACAGATACTTTATCTTATATTCACTTAATCAACACAATCATATAAGTTTGCGCATCATATAAACAACAAAAATGTAATTTATACCTAATACATTCAATGCAGAAAAAAAAATACACAGGAATGTTATAAAAATTCTCTTTATTAATGCTTCAATTGGTTACATACTCAACCTGTCTTGCGCACTCAGCTGCAGAGCCTTCTCCTATTCTACGACCCAAGATTCGACACTATACTTAGATAAGACTCTTCTATTCCATCATCATGCTCTTACTTCCTCTTCTCTTTTACAACTTAGAGCCTCGATCTATTTATACAATCCCATGGTTCGCGAACCATGGGTAGATATCAAAAGCCAACATTACATTTACAAAAATGAGGGTGGACAACCCTATGACTCATTTACAAGTTCGCGCTCCGTACCCATAAAATGTGGAGTCTTTACATTGGATTTAGTCAAAATCTAGGCTTTAAGCCCTAAAACTTCCATTGGGGGATCCTGTGCCCAACAAGCCCCCAACACAAACATTGTGACTCGCCCTCGAGTCACTTTGTTGGTGCAAATATCTTCACGCAAAGACCTCCCAACTCTGCCCGAATTGCTGCAAGATCGGTAGCACACTGAGTGGCTACCTCCTATACCTCCTGGATACGCTATTCAGAGACCGTTGTAGATGAACTACTTCCCTGCACCTGTTTATAGTCCCATGCCTCCTTGTAGCTGCTTAGAGCACTAAAACTATGCTTCGGTTGGCTAGTCAGATAGCCGGAGCACCCGCGTATGGCTTCAACTGACTGCCATTCACTTTTCCTAGGAAAGGTTCTCCATTTAACTTTACCAACTGCACCACGCCTATAACCTCCTTAATAACATATGGTCCCAACCAATGCATTTTGAATTTTCTCAGGAATTTATCAAACTTACTATCATCCAGTAACACCAAATCATTCACCTTGAAGGTACGCAACTTAATATGTCGATTGTGCTAGGCCTTTTCGCGCTGCTTTTGTACCTGTTGGTGAAATCCAACAAAAAATTGTTCTTCCTCGAGTTCCTCCAATTGCGAGAGCCTCTCCTCTAGGGCTCTGTGGTCCATCATGCCTATGAGCACTGTTATGCGCATACTAGGCACGATGTATTCCATCGGCATTATGACTTCCACTCCATAGACCATCTGGAAAGGTGTTTGTCCCGTCAGTTTCTTGCATGTCATCCTATAAGCCCATAAGACTGCTGGTACACGTAGGTCCCACTCACTTCGCTATGCATTATATACCTTGTTCAGTGCTTCGCATACTTTGTTAAATGCTTTTGCGTGGATAACCTTCTGCGCGCTCGTTCTCTCCACACGTTCTCGTTCCAACTTGAGGAATTGTTCGCGCATTTGCCCCCCAAACACATGCTTATTGATTGTAGTTCCCAACGTGAAGTTCATGTGCATTCGCTCAGGTTGTTTACCATATGCTTGTACTCATATGGATAGATCTGCGTGTGGACCATCCCGTCCATTGTATTTATCTGCGAATTTCACTATAGATTTCCCAAATCGTGAGTGCATCATTCTCTTACATTCACGCCAATCCTCAAAGCTTCCTTTGTGCGTACCCTACCACTTTGCGGGCGTAGCGCACAGTACCCAATTCAAGGTCTGGAAACGTTTCTTTTCCGGCACATCCCTTTCAAACTTATCTAGGAAAGTATCTACCTCACTTAGCCCATCATAAGTAGGAAGATCCCTCACTTCCGTTGATATGTAGCGCAACGATCTTGTCATCATATTACCGTTCAGCGTGGTTACCTCGTGTAACTGGTTTTGCCATCACTTTATCTCGTCATTACAATCTGACATACAAGAGCTTTCGCGCTCCCATGAGATCCATCCGTCCGTGGTGGGATTTACCGAATATTTCTCTCGCGTGGTTATTTTGTAGATGTAGTCCAAATCATCATCACTTTCATAGTTTCACACTGGCTCAGTATAGTGCGATCCTTTAGCAGGGTCCAAGGGTATAATTACACATAGAGATTTCTTTTCAAAAATCATCTTGCACTTCTTCAGATTAATCACCCCCTTCATGTCAGTGGCCCAATCAATTTCTAAGAGCTCACGGTAGGGATTGATGTCATCCAAAATCTCTATTACTTCAAAGTCTACTAGCGTGCTCGCTCCCTGAATATCCACAGTGATTCCCTGCAATCACCCCATAGGTATTATCTTCTACTGGTTTGCCATTGACAGCTGAATAGGAGACCATTGTAGCGTAGGCCTCCCCATGCACTCCCATGTCTGCTTAGGCAGAACGTTCGCATTTGATCCTAAATCTAGAATTACTTGGTCCATCTCATATTCTCCAATTTGCGTGATTAACCTCATTTCTCTCCCTGTCCTCATCTTATGCTTTCCAATATTTTGGACTACGCGCGGTTCTCTTGGCACGGTCCCAACGCATCTGTTAATGAGTTCCTGCAATCCCTTTACAGCTTTACTATTGCGCAATAACTTCATGCATGTTTCCAGGAATGTTGTGAGCATAGATGGGTCCATCTCCGACTTCGGTCTATCTTTGCTTCCTGAAGTGGAGGCATCAATGCAGCGCTTCTTAGCTTCCATGAAGGTTTCCTTAACGTGCTCCAAATAAAACTCTACTTCTTTCATCAGAGCCTTGCGAACCTAAGTACTATCTTCGGGCTGTTTTCCTTTATCATCTACCATTGTGATTCCACTTCAGAGCACAATGTTCACATTTGGATCTTCCTCGCATGGATTAGACCTCATCATTTGTAGGTTCTGAGTCGAGGGAGGTGAGAGTGCTCCCTTGTCACGTATCCTAGCTATCGATGTAGGGCAATCCTCCATCTCATGATCGAACAAGGTACATTACAAAAATGATGGACGTGTTGGGTTCTTAAAATCACAGGCATAATGTCTTGGCCCTTCGCAATTGTAGCATATAAGTTATCCGTGCCCTCTTCCAGGTCCTCATCCACCTCGGCCCCATCCGCACCCCTGAAATCCTATTCGCACTACTCCTATGTTTTGGTCTAGGGGTCATGTTTCAGCCTAAACTTTGTAGGTGGGAGTTCTATCGATCATTAACTCATAGCTTCTACAAGTGTGCTCAGTGTGTCCCACTAATATACAAAAGTTACAGAACAATTGATGTGAATGTTTTGTATACTTTTGTAACAAATGGAAGTTATCTGTAGCGTGTTTCCCTCCTTTTTGAAAAATCGCGCACCACAAAGTAGGTGCTGCGCTAGGTCCCGATTGTGCTTCTGGTCTTAACGGCATCGATCCTCCTCCCATGAGGTAATTCATGAACATCGAGTAGTGGTCCTTATCATGACCCTGACCCTTGCATTTTACGCACCACACTTCTTTGCGCACTTCCGAACGGGCTATCCTGTCCTGTTTCAGACTCTGCATCTCAAGGAATAAGTTTTTGAACTGTGTGTGGATCTGGTGAACTCCACATTTAGGATCCTGCATTGGGGTCTCATGCAGTCTTATCACGATCTCAAAGGCTTCTACCAGAGTTGTTAACCTTTGCTATGACATCGTGTTCCTCAAATGCAACGTTAGTGATGCTACAAACCATTCGCGGTGCTGCCCATCCATCAAAGTCATATTAGCTTCACGAATTGTGCACTTTAGCCTCTAATCCAGATCCCACGGAGTCTTGCCTAGTAGCATTGTGATATCTTTGAACCCAATGATCAACTGTGCTTCTGACTTCGGCTTGCTAAATTCCTTATTTAGTGGAGTTTGGATATCTGTGATCCCCGCATTCGGATTGTCATTAGAATGCTTAATATACCAGGTCAGCGCGTGGTCCCGTAGGGTGCTAACAAGTGTCGCTTTCTTTATATTGTCATCTGTAACTCCCTATGCTTCCCATACGATTCTTATCACGAACCAAAACTGCTATGGATCCTCATTTTCTACTCCCTTGAACATAAGGAATTTTATCGTGCTTGCCATAATGACTCGCGGTGGTGGCGGAGGTGGTATGGGTGAAGATGGAGGTGAAGGCAGTGAATCTAGTGGCGGTGTGGGCGAGGGTGTTATGGGTGGAATCCTTTGCCTTATCAAATGGAATGCACTTCGCAGAGAGACCTTCGCGAGCTCTTCCTCGTCTCCTCATAGAGGTGAAATCAAAGGGCTATTCTATGGTCCCTTCCTTCATTTCTGTAGGTTTTTCCACTTGCGGTCCTTTGAGGAAGTGTCGCTCTGCCTCGCTATAGCTGATTGAAGTATCTACCGTGAACTCAGTAATGAATCCTCCTATAATCTGATCAAGCTAATGATCGATAGTGTGCATGATCTTATCCTCTGATGCTTCTAATTTTCACACCAACTTTGGGGTCCACACAAGGATTGTCAAGTTTCCACCTACCTTGGCTATTTGCTAGCTTCACAATCCACTAGTACAACTCAGTAGGGAAAGGTGCGAAGAAGATTTTGTGGATCTCTGTGTATAGGTAGTAGCAGTATAACCACTCTTCTTTCGTCAGTCGCAAATTCCTGTTCTCCTGTGCCACGAACTCGTGAATTATTCTATCCAACCAACCTTCAATTTCCTTCTTAGCTGGATTCCAATGATACGACATCAGACATCTCTATGCAGATTCTGATCCTGGCAACAGAACCATTTGTTGGCTTGAGGGGGGCTGACCTAGGTTCGAAGTTAATTAGCCAAACAAATCCTACACTACTAGCCCTTTCAGCAACAGCCCGCCGAGCGCGGACTGAGGTCTCACCCGAAGTAGTATGGGGGGACACTGGAACCAAGTTTCCGCACCCTTGAGATGTCTGAGGGGTTGATTTAGTTGAACTGAGAATACCTTCATGTAGGTTACTTCGTGCACTGCCCTGCTCTGTGAGGGCTTCACGATCTATTATAATTGCCTTCGTGCAACCATAACTTGGGGCTGAGGTGCTTTCACGCTGCTAAGGTAGCGATCTGTGCTATTTCCCAAGTTATACTTCAGATCTTCCTTATCTTCTTATAACTATTAGTTAACTTCACGTAAATAGATACTTTATCTTATATTCACTTAATCAACACAACATATAAGTTCGCGCATCATATAAACAACAGAAATGTAATTTATACCCAATACATTCAATGCAGAAAACAATAAATAAATACACATGAATGGTATAAAACTTCTCCTTATTAATGCTTCAATTAGTTACAGACTCAACCTACCCTGCGCACTCAGTTGTAAACTACTAGGCCTCTGCGCACTCAGCTGTAGAGCCTTCTCCTATTCTACGACCCAAGGTTCGACACTATACTTAGATAAGACTCTTCTGTTCCATCATCATTCTCTTACTTCATCTTCTCTTTTACACCTTAGAGCCTCGCTCTATTTATACAATCCCATGCTCCGTGGACCATGGTTAGATCTCTAAAGCCGACATTACATTTACAAATAATGAGGGCGGACAACCCTATGACTGATTTACAAGTTCGCGCTCTGTGCCCAAAAAATGCGGAGTCTTTACATTGGATTTAGTCAAAATCTGGGCTTTAAGCCATAAAACTTCCCTTGGGGGATCCTGCGCCCAATAATGAATGGTGGGAAAAAAATCTTAATGGGCGTTCATTTTGGTTATTATGGCTACATGAAATCGGCAAAGGAAATGGAAAAGGCTTTGGAAAGGCAAAAGACATCATTTGGCATTTTATTTATGAAAATGATGGAAATTAGGAGAAAAGGAAGGCGAAAAGTTAAAGGTTGCATGTGAGGAGGAAATTGAAAGAAAATAATGGAAATTGAAGAAAATAGAGGCCTCATTGATAAAAAGGCTTCTAAGGATCAGTTGGCAAGATTTTTCTTAGGATTGGTCAGTGTAAGATTTTGCTCAGGCTTGATCAGTGTAACCTTTTGGCAGTTCAATTTTGGAGCTCTCTCTCTCTCTCTCTCTCTTTCACTCTTGTACACTTAGCGTTTCCTTGGAGAACTTTGGCATTGGATCAAGAAAGGAAAAGAAGGTAAGAGGAAGGAGCAAGAAAGGAAGAGCACGATCAAGCAACTAAAACATGATTCTTTGCATGTATTATTTCCTTGCTAGATCTGGCATGCATAGTATTTCATGTGGTTCTTTGTTTCCATGGAATGGGTTTTCCCAGGTGTGATAATGTTTTCAGCGTAAGCTTGTCATTTCTGTATAGCCATGTTGTGACGAGGTTCTCATGTTTTGGTTGATTTGGATTTCTGGATGGATTCAAAGCTGAGTGAGGTGGATCTCCGAAAGAAAGAACACATGGCCTAGTGATCCCTGAATCGGATTATGGATTGCGATAAAGCCACTGGCCTAGTGACCATTGAACTAGATTGTGGGCTACGGTAAAGCCAGTGGTGGGCCTAGGAATCCTCGAATGGTAAATGGAGGGATATACAGTAAATCCTAGAGGTGGTTTCCCTTGATTAGGCCTAGGAATCCGTTGTAGCAGCTACAACCACACTCCAAAATTTTGGCTTGCATGCAAATTTCAGAGCCTACCTTGGATCCTGTGATCAATCATCCTTGGTCACTTATTGGTAAGCCGATGATTTCAAGCTCCCCTCCTTGATCCTAAGAGTTGTATGCATTCTCATATTTATGCAGCATGTGTCATCATCGAGCATAGGGGTTGTTGTTTGTCATGCAAAGGGAATGTTTTCTTGCTTCAAGGGAATTGTGTGCGTATGAGTGGTGGTCATCACATAGACATGTTTCACACTTCACACACTCTTGTCACGAAGGTTGTTGCATCAAGAAAATTATGTATTATGCATTCTAGATGGTCTATGTTGTGTCATTAAGTGTCTATGTGTGATCACAATCAAGTCCTATCAATGTTTACATACGTTTCACTGATCTCACACTTATCCATTTTCCCGAGCAACCTAGCCTCATCCAACTTCCCGAAACTGTGCACTTTTCTTATGCACCCATAAAGCTTCCTCCCTTGCCTACTGAAACCCCACAGTACGCAGAGACACCTACCTCCCTTGCATCTTGAAACCCCGCATCTCACAGAGACCCAAACCAACACTGCTCTCCAAAAATGTGCAAAGTAGTCACGTAGCCAGCACTGTTATCTAGAAATGCGTAGAGAAGTCCAACTGCATTGCACTTAGAAATTTCATAGAGGTTTCCTCCCGGGACCCCCATCCCGCAATAATGTCCTGCGCCTCAAAACTGTGCAATGTTGTCCAAGCTGCCATGTTTGTCTTACATGCAAAACCTGCACAGACGAGCCTCCTAGGGGCTCATATCGACAACAATAATTGTCCGCTGATTGCACAGATATACCTCTTAGTGACTACATGAGAAGGTGACATGTTGAAATCGATTCCAAGGAGTTGAGGAGAAGCACCAAATAACAAAGTAATGAAAGAGATCAAGACTGCATGCAAACTCTGTCGGATGCATGATCATCTTAAGGGTAATTATGGTAAGTAAATAACACCTTTTGAAGTGCACCTCTTAGTTGAGTTTGCAGGACTGATTGTCATTGTCATATCATTTTGTCCTCAGTAACATGCATGTGCGCAAGCACGAAAAGTTATTTTATGTATTTATTCTACATGTCTTGCTTCCTTTTCACTTGTTTGACCAGTTGTCGTCTTTGGCATGCTGATTGCAATGTCATGCTTGCAACCATGTTCTAATTATGCACAAGATCCCTCTTCATGTTTACAAGTTTCATTCACTATGTAAACATCTATTGCACTCACGCACGAAGTTGTATGCACTGTCACGCAAGTGTCATCGTGGTCGTTCAACAATCTATCACAAGCGTCGTGCTTGTCGCTTGCACCATCGGTTAGTCACACTGAGTGTATGTTGTCTTGATGGTTCAAGGCGTCTTTTCATCAAGTCTTGTTGAGTGTGTGTTCACGATATCGCGCATGTACAAAGTCACTCTTTTACACACTTGGTCATTTTGTTGAAACTCTGTCGACCAGACCAACCTCCAACAACCAGACATCCGCTGAGATGCATTGTGTCGTTTTAGTTCTTAGTGATTATGTACTATTGCCCAGAATTGCATAGAGCTTGAGGCCTGCATCCTAGGAAGTCTGGCCTGCGCAATCTTGGAATCGACTGTCACCCAAAACAATGCAAAAGTTTCCCAGCAAGTCATTTCAATCTCCGCTACCCGCAAGCACATCAACCGAGCCTCTAGATAGTCAACTGGAGAGTTTGATTGGGCAGTGACCTCGGGCATCACTCCAAAAAATTGTGAAAAAGATGCAAAGAATGCCCGCTCCCTTGACTGAAGAAACTGTGTAGACATGTTGGATAGAAACCTTATGTTTGTCACTCTCTCCCTCAAAAAATTGCTCAATTTTTCCAGCCAGTCACCCTTTAAGTCGACCTACTATTCACCGAGAAAAATGGGTAGTTTTAATGAGCAGTTCCCCAGCTACCCAACATCCTACTCAGATCAGAAACTGTGTAAGGATGTCCAACAGGCTAGCCTCCCAGCATTGCGTAGTTTTTTCCAGTAGCCTCCAGTAGCCCACTGCTATCTCCCCAAAAAAACTGCGAAATTTTTCCAAGCAACCTCTCGTAGCCCGTTACCATCTACCTGGAAAAATTGCATAGCTTTCACTACTAGTCTCCCTCAGCTTCCTGCACTGTCTCCCTCAAAAAATTATGCAGATCTGCCCTCCAGCTGAGCCAGATCTCATGGATAGTCACTGCTAATTCAGATTTCTCATCTCAGCCTCTTAGTAACCTCTGTGCAATTTTCATGAACAGTGCCTAGAGCCCACATCCTAGCTTGAAATCTGCCTTGCACAGTTTTTGATCCTTGTCCTCTCTCCCAATCACCTACATTCGAAAGCGAACAACAATGCATCATGGTAGACTAGGAGATTTCTGGATTTGATGTCATCTCATGATGAGTGATTACAGATAATAGTACATGGATGATACATGAAGCGACGACGAACGAGATGAATAAGGAGTGCAAGCGAAGAGATTTTTTTGTGAATGAACGAATAAGGAATGCATGCGAGGAGATTTGTTCATGAACAGATGAACAATGGAACATGCCAAATTACAAGCAAAGGAACAAAGTGCACATGCAACATCAAGTGAACATCAAGACCATTGAAGACTCTGCACACCTTGCCATGCAGAGGTGAAGCTATGATACACCAAGAGGATGTCCATCACTTAGCAACACTGCAAATCAACATGCACACCAGCAACAACATGAACACACCAAACTCTATCGTGTCGAGTCATGTCATGAATCATCTCGACCACATCACTACTGTGGGCCACACTGTTGTAATCAATGTAGTGTAACGTGGAAGTCCAAGCGACCCACATGTAAATATGAAGAGTCATGTAAAGTTGAAGAGTCATGTAATTCAAACAATTATGAGGGAAGTTGAATAGTCACAAGGGCCAATTTTACCCTTGGCTATAAATACCCCTCATTTATACATGCAAAAGGCTTTTCACCTTGGCTCCTCCCACATGGCCTTGAGAGTCTGTAATATTTTCTCTGAGGAGTGAGCAGTGGCTCCAATGCCCCGCTATTGAGGCTAATGATGTAATGGTGTACAAATGTGTCTTGGAAATTTTGCTTAATTTAGAATCTTGTTAACATGCCAACACATTTTCACACATGTATTGTATTCATTTGTAAGACTATTCTTTGGATGCTTGTAATGCATGTTGCTTTAACTTGTATTAAGACAGTTGAACTATTTCAGTTGTTTTAGTACATATGCTATTGGAAATGTGTTGTATTAGTTGTTAATGTTGTCTCGCTCATGTGGGCTATCCCACTAAACACTCGACAAATTCATTCTTGCAAACTTGTTATAACGACCGTCACACTTGTGTGGACTATTCTACTAGGTGTTTTACATGCTACCTATGTACCTTGTGTTTGTGACTATCGCATCTGTGTGGACTACTCCGTTGGAAGCTGTGCATGTCCTGTTGTGTTGTGTGTATCTAGAAGAGTTGGGAATATTCCCTCTCAACCTGAGACTCACTTGTATGTTTTAACCCTGTACAGAAATTACCTGCATACGAATTCTAAAGCAAAGAAAATAAACAATGCGAGAGCATAACACATAAAACACATATGCACAGATATTTTCCCCTGGATCCCAAAACTAGGACTACAGCTTGATTTTCATTATGTTCCTTTCAATGTCAATCATGTTAACTGCCGAAGCACCAATACCATGGACCTCAAAAACCATCGCATCCAAAACCATGGACCTGGAAACCATAGTAGGTTCGCCAACCTAATATAGGGTCCATTTTTTTATTTTATTTATTTTTATTTTTTTTTTAGTTTTTATTTTATTTATTTTAATTTTATTTTAATTAATTCATATTTTTTTTTTAATTTTTATTTTTTTTAATTTTTAATTTTTAATTTTTAATTTTAAATTTTTTTAATTTTTTTATTTTTTCAGGGTGCTGCCCTGGACCCGTAGAGGGGGGCTACCCGCCCCCTCCCCTCGGACAGGGGGGGTTTCTGCCCCCCCGGTGACCCCCCCGCTGTGCAATCGATGCAACGAAGGGAGGGCTCCACCCCCCCTCTAACCCCCTGGTTCACTACGTAGGTTATTCGTGGAAAGAATATAACACAACCCATCAATATCCCACTTGTTGTTTTCTTTCCACAGGGGGCCACAAAAGAGCTTAGTCATTTTTCTAGCCCTGAAACACGAATTGTTTCTCTACACCAAGAGAACTTCTCAGAGCTCACAAATTTTGTCAATGCATCTGCAATATTCTTCAAAGTGTTCACCTTTACCAGCAACACCTTTTTGTCTTCTATCATATCCCTCACAAAGTGATACTGAACATCAATGCACTTTGTCTTTGAATGATAAGCAGGGTTCTTTGCCAAGAAAATTGCACTTTGGCTGTCACAGTCTATCCTTATAGCTCCCTGTACTAACCCCATACTTGAACACAATCTTTGCAACCAAAC
>APFE031518485.1:42266-67892 GCA_000404065.3 Pinus taeda | reverse complement strand
GTTCGCCCAACCTAATATAGGGTCCATTTTTTTTTTTTTTTCCCGAGGTGCTGCCCCAGACCCCTTAGAGAGGGGCTACCTGCCCCTGTCAAATCCCCCAGACAAGGTGGGGGCTGCCGTCCCCCCGTGACCCCCGTCGCTGCACAATCGACACAACGAAGGGGGGGCTCCGCCGCCCCTCTAATCCCCGAATTCACTATGTAGGTTACTTGTGGAAAGAATATAACACAACCCAAAATCATTTCCACCCTCTCCCTCTGTAGTGAAATAAATTTGACAGAAACGACACTAAGCATTCTCCAGGCATGCAAACCTCGTTGTTCAAAGACAAATAAAGCCACTCTCATGTGCTAGCAAGAAAGAGCTAATGCATATATTTAAGATAATGGCAACCGGGCCATCATACTGGATGGGGCTCCTACACCAAATGGTGTGAGGTCTAGTTGGGACTTCATATCGGGGAGATTCCATGAATGTTGGTGGGTCTAGCACCATTAACAAAATCCTTGCTGGTGAATGGCATGATATACGATAAATCCTATAGGTTGGAGTCTCAGTTAGGTCCTAGTGATCCGATGTGGATTGAGGTAAAGCCTAGAGACTAGGAGACAGGGAAATTCCTCATGGTGTAGGTGGAGAAATCTGGTGGCATCCATGATTGTTTTATGGCCTAGTGATCCAGGATGATTGTTTTATGGCCTAGTGATCCAGGATGGATTGCGATAAAGCATGGTTCTATGGATGAGGGTGAGGCAGTGTAGCCTCGGGAAGCCTTGGTTGAGTTTGGTTTTAAGTCCCACATTCATGCTTGGAATATGGCACGAGGGTGATTAGGTAAAAGAAATATTTGGTTCAACAAATCTATGGTCGTGTGGTTCGTGGAAGTCCCAAACCTAGTTGGCAGTTGCGTTCATTAATATGATGTTATTTCTCCTTGTTAATTCATGAGTATTATATTGGTTTATATGTGGATTATATAGTTGTCGTTTCCTTGGTATTTTTGTTGTTATTATGTTGGTTATGAACATATATTATGACAATGGCTATGTATTGCTCTCATCATGTTTTAAATTGTTAAATAATGGACAATGTATATATGTCTTAATAGATGAAATTGCAACTAATGTGTTGAGGCATCAATGCTTCTTAGCGATTCTCAGATAAGTATGAGACCCATATGCTCAGTTATGATGTTAAGACCTGTAGCTTTCATGTTTGTAACATGTTTGACGAAATTCCTATCATGGCTAGTAGGGGTTCCGTCTAGTCCTTGTTGATTTTTTTGCAAATATATCATTTTTATGCTGTGTAAATTCATTTATGAAGGTGTCATTGAGTTCTGGGCAGTGACCAAGCCTTTGGGCCTGAAAAAGTGGCACAAATCCCAGAGTCATAGGCACAACACTGGGGAAAAAAGTCCCTAGAAGTTCCCTTGCTCTTGTTGTGGGAGCTTCTTGAGCCTCCTAGACGCACCCCTATCCATATCATGGGAGCGTCCAGGGGTTTGATGCACTAAAACTTTAGTTGGTCCCAGGGGCTGGTTACCTGAGTGGTTGGGATGGATCCTGGGATTTCTATTGTTGAGGTGGAAGGCATGTGTGGCATGTTTCCGTCGATTACACTTCCTTAAGGTGATTTAGGAGGTTGAATCCAATTATAGTGGTCTCTTGCTACATATTTACCCTGGTTGGTCAGTTACTTGGGTATATGTGGGATGAGGGTGCTACAATGTTATCCACCACTACATATATTCAGGGAAAAATGCGAGCCATATCTCCCACCGTTTTGGCTTCTTGAGCGTCGTAAAGGCATGGTCTAACATCCTTCTATTATGGACAATCCACTTTGTGGTAATTTCCTCCACAAGTTAAATACTTCAGTGGTTCCATTTTATCACCCTTATTCTGTCCTCCCATAGGTTGATTCTCACAACGTCTATCTATTGTGTTTCCTCAGTGTTGAGGTTGACTTTGGCCAGTTGTTGATATATTTTTTCTCTTGCCTACGGTTTGGGATTTCCATCCTTTTTTATGCCCCTTTTCCACATATTTCAGGCTGCCTTTCACCTTCCAATCCCTCTTTAATTTTGGCCTAAACTTTGATTGTTCATAATAGTGCTTTAGTTTCCAAATTGCATCCTCCAATGTCTTAGGTTCATCAAATTCAATTTTATCCTTGAAGGATTGTGGAAACCCACTGACATACCTAGGATTTTTTGCTTTTTCTTCCTTAAGGTAGGGAACATACCTTAGAAGCTCTAGGAATTTGGTGGTATACTCCTCATATGTAATTTGGCCCAGTTTGAATTCATAGAACTTATTCGCCTTGTTGTCGAAGTATCTCT
Organism: Pinus taeda; assembly: GCA_000404065.3. NCBI lineage: Eukaryota > Viridiplantae > Streptophyta > Pinopsida > Pinales > Pinaceae > Pinus > Pinus taeda. The sequence continues at coordinate 65,548 of APFE031518485.1, read as the reverse complement.
CAAATAGATACTTGTCCTTGAAATATTCCTTAAATTCCTTCTAGGAAAAATCTTCTTCATTTATGCCTTTTACATTCCTTAAATCTTCCCACCAAATGTCATCTTTACTTTTGAAGCTAAAGGTGGTTATCCTTGCTTTCATGTTCTCTGAATAGTTATGAGTCCTAAAAAAAATCTTCATTCCAAGAAGCCATGCCTCAACATCTTTTGTTTTCTTCACTTCACCATCGAATGTAGGAGGCTTTGCCTTCTTAAACTCTTCTAGCATATATTCTTTTTCCCTCTTTTCTTCATGGTGTTACGACTATTATGAAGTTGTGGTATTTGGTGAATGTTCTCATACTGTTGTTCAGGAGTTATTTTAGGGGTACCCAAAAGTGGACCACATTTCATAGTGTCTTCACTTGACAACTTGTGCCTTTTCCTATGCCCACTGCCATATACCCCATTAGTTCTTGAATGAATCTAATATTAGACTGATCTTTTTTTCGATACTTTATTCGCTAATGCCAAAATATCCCAAGTCAATTAAGATGGGAAAACCTGGTGCTTCATGCTTCTAGTCTGAATGTGACAAATGAGGTGGAAAGTTTAGGGAGAAAATCTAAAGTCATTCGGAGTTGTGAATTGCAATATAAGGTATGGCTTGATGTGGAGAATTTTTCAATGCATTTTCTAAGTGTTAATTTTGTGTGGGTTTGGTTAGAAGTTGGTGAGTTATAACTATGCAATCAAATGTTTTAATTAATTGAGTTTTGTGGGTATGTTCGAATTGCGTGAATTATAAGTTTTCAATTTGTATGTAATCTAATGTTAGATTCATTAAGTTGTGTGGATTTGATTGAATCGGTTGGATTATACATTTTCAATCTCTATGTTGGGTTTGCAATATTTAGTATCTAGGTAGATCAAGATATCTCCAAAATCGTATGAAATTGAACTTTCTAATCAAATTTTATGAAGAAAAAACACTTCAGTGATGAATTTTCATTTTTAGTCATCTGAATGAATGCATAGGTCCATATTTAAACCTCATATCACGTTTATCAATTACTAAAATTATGTCTTTTTCATGGTGGAATAAAAGTTTTTAGATTCCTATATGGGAAAATAAAAGTAGATAATTGAAAGCATTTAGCTAACCCTCAACTCATGCTGCAGTAGAAAATGAACCGAAATGGACTAATTACATGTTGCCCTTGGTCAAGTGTTTATATGTCTGGTATTTTTTTTCTCATTTCCCATTGATTGACCCTCAATCATAATGAGAATTATGTTTAGTCTTACATAGAATTAGATGTAAAGACTAGGGTTGGCTAGCTTGAATTCATGGTTGGACTTTCTGATCTCCCTAAGGCTCTAGTTGATGTCCTCATTATCATTTTTAGGGTTGTAGATCGGTATGATGATGAACTAGGCAGCTCAGATTGTGATCTATTTATGAAATTAGGATGGAATATCATCGTTATGGAATGTAAGTTAAATTTGAACTCTAACCTCTACGAGGATGTTTCCATGTCATAACCATTTGTCAAGGACAATCTTAATTACATTTCCAATAAGGTCAAGGATTCAAAGCTTTTGGTACTTCCAAGATATGATCGATTGAGGAAGAATAAAAGCAAGGTGAGGCAATATGCAACAAATTACAAGCAAATGGATTGGATGAAGGCTTCAATTATTTGAGGGGTGAGGGGATTCATATGAGTGGGGATATTGTTCAAGTTGATTGATGCTTTTATCTTTTTTATCATTTTTTGATTCAAAATGTATTCATTTTTCTTCTTTTTTTATAGGTTAAAATCTTGAGCCAATTGTTTAAATTAGTACCACCTCAGAACTCTTTTAGTCCAGGATGGAAACATAGGAAAAGTTCACACCATATTTTGATTAGTCTCCCCATTTAAATTATATCAATTTGAATAGGGCTATGGGGGAGACCCCCCTTGAATTCACTCCCTACAAGAGAAAATTTCGTGAGCACACTCTCTAAAAAAGTATTGCTTTTTGCCAATTCAGGAGCAATAGAGGGAGATATTGAAGATTGGAAACACAAATTTTTGAGTGGGGCAACCTAATATTCAAGCATATGGCCCTGGTATTGATATGCAATTCATGGTACTATTAAATTCTTAAAGTAAAAGTGACATTCTCCTTTGGATTTTATTTTCATCCTTTTACTTAAATTTTGAACATTACCATGAAATGATTCATCATGTTTGAGAGTGCTTCCAACCTCATTGGATTTCATATGGAGAAGGTAGAATTTTAGATATGACTCAAAATCCAACAAACTTATCAGTTTTTCAGGATTTAAGGATTGGGGGGGTTACAATGTTTCCATTGGATTTTGTCATGTACTAGGGTATGGAACTCGCATTTAATCAAGAGCACCAACCCCTCTATGTACCTTGATGTTAGTGATATTGGTTTTCAAACTCCTCTATCATGACCCTATTAAAAATGTACCCATCACTCAAACAAAAGCTTGACTTGACATGCTATGTTTTTTTCTATCTTATGTTAATTCTTTGAAGGTGATATTAATGACAAAGATCCCAATATAGGCAGTGATTTTGATGATATGTAGGTAGTTGTTGTACAATTATTTTTTTGGATGCTAGAGGCCATATAGAGCCTATTTATTGATGCATTTTCCTTTCAAATATGGATTGCACTCGTTGTTATTTTGGTTATGTGCACCCTTACATGCTATATAAATGAGAACTTGTAATTTGTGGACCTGTGGTTGATGAAAATTATAACTACTAGACAAATGATGTTATATGGTTTAATCCATGTTTATTTATTTATTTATTTATCACTAATTCATCATTATACATAATTTTGTTGACATGTATGAATCAAAATATATATTATTTAAAAATTGCTCCTGACCTGCGACCTTTTGAAAACGTCACTCCTTGCTCCTACTTCTGCTCTCGCTTCCTGCTTCCACTCTCGCTCCCAAGTAACCTTGGGCTTGACTTAGTATACCTTAGTGTGCACCATATGTTCATCCTTATGCTTTGCAAGCATTATATACTTATTATCTATGTGTATTAGAGGTAGGCTCTATCCCCTTCAAATCCATTTTCTGTGAGAAATGTGTTGGCATCCTATTTTGATTGTCATGGTGTGGATGTAGGACTTGAATATTTACACCATCAGAGAAAAAGAGAGTGAATTGTAGAGCAAAATTTCCTTGATGAGAAAAATAGTACTTATGTTCCAATATAAATTGACTCCGGTGAGGCTGCCCTATGTAGAGCTAACTTACATCTCCTCTTGAATGTTCATATCATTCACTGATAGGGTCTTTTTCAATGTATTAGTACTGATAAGTTAATGTTGTATGAAATGAGTATATTTTGATTAAGGACCCTTTTCTAAATTTATCACCTTGTGCAATATGTAATTATCTCATTTGTTCTTTGCCAACTTGTTGTATGACCAAAAATGGATTTTTCCAGACTGAAACTATAAATGATGAAACATTTTCTACATGTTTGGTAATATTTTTGTTAACTTGGTGCATTTTATAGTTGGAATTTGATTTGTAGGTAGGGATTATGTTAAGTTTGTATTTTTTTTTGTCAAGTTGTTTGTGTTCTTCCAGGCTTGACCTGTGGCTTGAGATACCGTGACCCAGGGGCATCTAAGCCGTCATATTCACTTAGGGATCGCACCTGGCCTAGGCCACACCAACCTAAGATGACTGGATTTTAGCGTGTCTCCTTCCCCTAAAACATGTGCAACAACATCCGTGAGGTTTGATCCTAGGTCGCCTTGCTAAAGAGGCCCATCCTCAACTGATTGTGCTAGAGGGACTTGACAAGTTTGAATTCTTCTTATTAGCATGCGTGGTTCATTTATTTAGTTGTGATGAAAAGGATAAAATTGTCCATAATATCATGAAGATGAATTTTATGATTTGACAATGGAAAACATAGGATGAAAGTTTTACTAATGTGTAACAGGTTCCTAGAGCCCCAAGGCTTTTAAGGTGATCATCGATGTTTCCTCCATTGTTTCTCAAAAGAAATTATATCAATAAGGATACTAAAATATTTAAGTTCAAATAGGAATGATCTAATTTCTTCCCTATTGCAAGCATGCATATGCAAGTTCATGTCTATTTACAGATTTAGGCATGATCACACACATATTGTATTTTTTTTTAGTAATGCAAGTTGAGGTGATTTAATATTTAGGGGTTTTCACTACCTAAGGTATGCACATTCCATTTATTTTCTGGTTTCTAGTGACTTGATTCAACCTCTGATGCCAAGTTGAATTCACGATTGCACCAGGAATTTTATTTGACAATGGAATTTATTTGTGCCCTCTACTTTCATGGGAATTGTTGGGTTTGTAAGAATGGTTGTTTACTACTCCTCGGGTAACAACATTTCATAGACTCTTAAAGCTAGTATGCTTACAGGTGGAAATCTTGGCTTTGTTTTCAACTCAAAAAATAATTTATTTGAAGTAAAAAAATTAGATTTTTGAACATGGCATTAATCACACAACAACTAGAAAATTAAGAAAAAAAGAAATAACATTTTTCATTGCTTTGATCAAATCCTATAAGGTGACCTCTGTGTTGGAAAATGTAACTAGGTTCTATCTTCATAATGATATTTGTACTTATATATTTTATGTAAAAACAAAAATAAGAAAAGGGAATTTTATTTTTCAAGGATGGGTTTCATGCTAAAGTTGAAATTATTTTATTAAAGCATGTTCTCAATGCTCATTATTATTTGTATTGGCCAAAATCAAAATGCTTATTTATAGCTGACAAAAATATTTTTTAAAAAGTTGTAATTTGAGTAAAAAACCCCTCAAAATTCCAAGTCTGACTTGCCTGTTAGATCAGCTCTGCCCCTAAGGACATGTCTATTCAAACCCATCTATATAGTATAAATAGAGGGTGAGTTGAGCTCATTTGGATCCATACGATTCACTTGATCTGTTTTGAAATATAACATAAGGAATGAGGGTTGAAGTCTTAAGTTGATAAGAAAAATAAGGGTTTGGATTTGTGGAAGTTCAGCCTTGACACATCTCTTATTGAAGGATTATTTTTGATGTTGTACATGTTTCCAATCTCTTTCTATTGATGGATTTGTTGTGTAGATGGAGGGTTTGACTTGGAATCTAGAGGGTTGAAGTCTCTTTATGGTCATGGTTCTTGGATATCCCACTTTGATTTGATTCTATGAGAAGATTATTTTTCTAGGTTTTCCCCTTGGAGTGGTTTTGCCTTGGCTTGGAGCATATATCTTGTGTTCATTATTTTCTTGTGATATTTATGTTTATGTTTTAGTAATTATTTGATGAGAAGAACATAATAAGGATTAATAAAAGGCCAACAAAATTCACAAGTAACTATCATGTAAAGAGAAACCATCGCTATTATTCTACCCTATCGATTTCTCGACACTCTGTGACCCGCTTTCAACGAGAAGTTGTGTGGCCATAAAATCTCCTAGATCTAAAGTGACTAGCCAATGTAAAGGAAAATTCTACAAAAATACCACCTAATTTTTCTACCTATTTTGAACAACAAATTTCTCTTCCCTCCTTCCCAACACTGAACCAAACCATACTTAAGAAATCATAGAGATTATATAGCTAGATCTAAGGGTATACAACCTATGCATAAGGAAATGATAACTACAACACTGGTATGGCCTATATAGCCTGTTGCGATTTTTGGTCGCTTCAACAATATGTCCCTTTTCTTCTCCTTAAATGCACTTTTCCCTCTTCCAACTCTATTTCTCTTCTCACATGTGTTCAAATTCTCATATCTTGTCCTCTTTATGCTTTAAGAGAAAATAACAATATCCTCTATCTTGGCTTCCACCTATATCACTCATGAGATGTACGACTAGGATTAAATCCTAATGTAAGTCACTAATGAACTTCTAGAACATTTCATTTAGATTCCGAAGACTAATTCACTTCAAAACATAAGACTATCACTTTTTATTTTCCTTTTCAAGTGAAATTACAAGATGGAAATATTTGCCAATTTTCCTAAGTGGTCACTAAAAGAAATCTCAAACCACTTATTGTAGTTCACACAAAACATGTAAAGTTCCTACTAGAGCTAGATTTATCAACACAACCTCCATCAACATTTGAAATTTTCACTTCCAAGAAGTGAATTTGGAAGCTCCTAGCATATCACACTCTTTAAGACTAAACATCTCAATGTCATAAAACATATCAACAACCTCTCACAGGTTCAAATTTCCTCTCATAGGCATAAACCAACACTATAGTTACTAGAGCTTATTGGGAATCTCACCCACAGACCCATCACAACTCCTTATGCATATATAAGGCATAGATGAATACAATCTGGAGATATCGAAGTATCATGCCCATTGAAATACTCCAATAACAACTACCTTTCACATGCAACAAACACCTCCATGCATTGAACGAAAGATTTCAGATGTACAACTCTGTAGCCATGTTAATTTTTTGTTAGACGATAAATGAATCCACACTTAAACGAATTAATTCTATAAGTGAAATTGAAATGAATATTCTATTTAAGGCTAGTCAATTAGGAATCTATATTTATTGGGTGACATATCATTGTGACTTCTACTATGAAGGATTGAACATTTCTCAATGATGCCTCCCACCTCTAGATGCCTTTAGTAGATTTTTTGAGTCTTTTCATAAAGTTGAATTATACTTCATATGATTCAAAAGTAGGGTTTTTGTTGAATCTACATACCAAACACCATACAAATGATGATGAAGTGGCCTCTATTATGTACAATTAATTTTTTTATTTAGTTCACACTCTCTACAGTATTAATAATGATAAGGATGCACCTTCACATGTCAGTGAATATCAATCACAAAGCTTGGATAATTTTACTATTCAAACGAAAAAAGATACTAGCAACAATCTTGAAGAAAATACTGCTTTGAAATTTGAAAATCAGTATGCATTAAATTCAGAGAATCAGAACATAAATTAGCAAGTACAAGCAGTAATCAAAGTTTTCAATAACATGCAACCTGTTGTACAAATTTATGAATTCTTTTATGATGAGAAAATGTCAAATTCAGAAGAGCAAAGCAACATTCTTCAAAAAAGTACAAGTACACAAATGAATCATGTCAAATATGAAATTTACAATGAATAGAACACATGAGTTCTCAAATAGAGACACATTTAAATCCAATGCTTTTTATTCTTGTTTCTAACTTTATCCTGATGTTTTTGTTGATAGCAATTTATTTCCTCTTTGCACAAATGTTATTTCAGAAATTAGAGAGGTTGATTTTAATGAATTTCCAATTAGTTTTTATCAAGATAGAGAATTAATTATTGATCATTCTTCTACCATTAATGAATATGTGCTTTATATTCCTTCTTATTTTAATATATTGGATGAGATCGAAAGGAATTCTAATGAATGTCATGAGGTCATTTTTGATAGTTACTTTGACATAGAGGATATTGATTTTTCTTTTTCACAATTGAATCTTCATGATTAAATTCGAATCACATGTGAAAATGAAGAACACTCTAATTCACAAATTGTTTCAAATAGTTCTCATTTTCATACAATTAATCATACTCATGATTTCAACATTCAAGAAACCATTCCAATCTACGATTTATATGATGATCAAGCTCTCATTCCTATTCACAGTCATGATTATCTTTCTAATTCAAAAGTTGGTATCAACAATCATTCTAATTTCGTTATTCATACCAATTCTTGTGAAAAAGAAATTGTTTTAAATCAATCCCAATTGTGATGTAACAATAATTGTAATACTAGTGTAAACTACAATTCGATTTTGTTATTTGTCTTTCACTTATTTTGTTTAAATTCAGATTTGTTTTCTGTTTTTAATTTTATATTTTTAGACACTTTACACTGACATATTGAGCAGCTTAGTATTGAACATTCAATTGATGCATTGCCTAAATGCGAAAATGAAGTTTCACATTATAATCATAAACATCACGAACTATTAATCTTCCAATTCCAAATGATGTTCAATTCTTATCAATTACTTCTATCTTCTCAAAGGTAGTATCAACTGGAGAGTGTATTTTCACAATATGATCAGCAATCTAATTCAATTAATAGTCTTTCATTGTATCTAACAGATTTTCATCCATTTTTCATCGACCCATTTGAAAAATATTTGGAAAGTTTTCCTTCACAGAAGATTGTTAGTATTTTAACACGTGCACATAACACTAACAAATTTTGCAGACCATTCTATCTAGAAGTTCATTTTCATGATTTTCCATGTCATCTTCTCTTTTGAATCTGTTCCAATTATTAATAGAAATTCATCCAAATTTCTATGATCCAATTGAAATTCAACTCAAAAGGACATTTCAAGATAATGTAATTAAGAATAAATAGTTATGCAATAACTATACATTTTAATTTCAGATTTAGATTTCTTATCTTAATTACATTTGTATTTTTTTTACTAATGATTGATCTGTACATACATGCGGGAATTAAAATGATCGTATGGTTACATTGGAAGTATGACTATACCTAGTCATGTTTCCTTCATTAAAGTTAGAAATAGAAATAGATTAATTTAGATTAGATTTCTTTTCTGTTTGCACTTATTTTATTATTTAAGATTTTCAATAAAACAAGTAATGAATCTTATTTCTTCTAGGAATCCCCTTTCATTTTTGGAAAGTGGCTTAAAACATTTTAAGCTCTTAAACCATGCATATTTGTGAAAGCACTTGATTGTATTGTTTTCCAAAAATTCACCACATTGATTATACATATGAAGAAATTTCAAGAATTTTCCACAGCTTAACAATTTTTTATTTACAAGTAATTCTGAAGAGCTCATTTTTACCACTCATGCCTTTTGATGTAAATTTGAGGTGGATGCGATATGAAAACTCATTACTTAGGATTTTTTAAGTAGATGATACTGAACATGGGAGAAATTGAAGATTCATAAGGTAAACTTTACAATCAATTTTCTTCCAGGTATGCATTTACAGCTTCATCCTCATCTATTGTTAGTTTTACTTTTTCAAAGGTTATTTATTATTTATTTATGGTTTGTTCCTTTTATAGGTTTCATTGAATTGATTATGGAGACTTAAGATAAGTAGGCAGCCAGACCTTTTCAAATCCGCAACATGTTCAGGAAAGTATTATTGGTTGTTCATCAGAATTTGAGCATTTTTAATTTTGATTTCATTCTTTAAAAAACCTTAGAACTTTAAAATAATATCAAAACATTTTAAGTTTAACTTCATATCACCAATACTGTGATGTCTATGCATATACAATATTCCCATCAGTTTATTGTTTGATAAACCTTCCACTAGATATCACATCCATATCGCAAAACCTCTGTATCACAAATATTTGAACAAAAGCAGCTCTTAACATTTCTCAATAAAAAACCTCTAATGCAAGATCTTTGATATCTCGAATCAACAATTTTCGATAAATGACTTTTCCAATAATACGTTATCCATAAAACTCTAAACACGATATGACATTTAAATTCAGTTTTAAAAGACATCGCATCGACTCATAAAATCACAATATCGGTTGAGGTACATGTTTAAAAGTTTTTATGTCCTAGATCTGATATGAAATTAAATCTATATAATAAAATTATCAGGTTTGTTCTTCATCACATATTGGTGTACCAATGATGTTACATCCCATACTAAAAACTTTTGATCGTCGATCTCTTATAGAATCCAAAGTTGGTCCAACTAATGAGCCACATCATTTATCGCATTCTCGCATATCACAAGAATAACATCGGCATTTCCTTTTCCTAACTGCTCTAATCTCTGATATGATTATTCTCTGATATAGCAATCGCTCCATCGCAATTTCTCATTGCATATGCTCATATCGCAATGCTTCTATCACATCGCAAAATTAAAATGATGCCTTGTCTTGACATCCTCCGATGCGATAAACTCCAGTATATGCATCTCTGTCTTTATCTTTTAACTGTTATATTCAATCGCATATAAGTGAAAGTGAATCTTGCAGTTTGAAAACTATGCATGGCATAAAATATTGTGATGTGAAACCTTTGATGAGATGTTGTCTTATATAAAAGAATTTAAGGCACTTTTGGGCAGCCATTGTGGTCATTTAGAAATTCATAAGAAATTTGGAACATGGCTAAACCATTTTCAATTTCTCTTATATTTGGGTTTTAATATATCGCTCTAAATTTAATATATGAGATTCAAGACCTCTCCATCTATACTTATGTTTTACATTATCTTGGATTTGGCCTTGATTTTGAACAATTTATGAAAATCATGGAGTTGATATGAAACTTATAATATTAAGAGAACATTCATCATTGTGATTCATTAAGAAGCATATCTTCATTCTAACTCTGATGAATTTGGCTTATTTTGATTCCTTGAACATAACGCATTGCATTATTCTAGTTTACTTATTCAAGTGTCCATTTTCATTACTCTACTTTTGTTTTTAGTTCCGTTTTTTTTTAATTTTTTGTTGATCCTTAACTCTGTTTTTATAGGTCTTCATCAACCTTTTACACTTCTACCAGATCAATTTTGAAGTTCATTCTCTTTTGTTCAATTTTCTTTGAAATTTTTGAGAGAAGTAGTAACGATCCTCATCAAGTCAGCTAAACAGGGGGGTTTCTAAACCTCTAGTTTGTTTCTTTAAGAATTACTTTTATTAGAAAATGGTTAAGATACTTTTATGCAAGTTTTGCTTTGAAACAAGAAAGTTTGCAACAGACGGAGACTTCTCATTTAGCATATTATCCATCATCAATGTTATTCACCCTCTACATTTTGAAAGCCTCTTTTCTTATAACTCTTCAAGATAAAAAATATAATCTCAACAGAAGAAGGAACGCACATATGCTAATTTTCTTTTAGCTCTTTTGTTGAGACAATTGTATAAGTAGTCTAGTTGGAATTTATCTTTTAAATTTGGATTTTTCTTTCAGTTTTTGCTTTCTTCAATTTTATTTTGTTTGCTCATTTATTTTCTTACTTTAGTTTAAGAATTATTTTCCTTTTTTTCTTTCAATTTTGATTTTATTTTGGTGACTCTACCATGATTTATGTGAAAGGTATTTTTCCTCGCCTAACAACGATTGGCATACATGGGAATCCCTTAACTCTATCAATTTCAGAGAATTTCATTTATCATTAAAGGCATATCCTTATGGAACCATAAGATCATCTGGTTTTAAATATTTTTCATGGAGGAACACACATCCTTACTAAGTGATATAGTTTACTTTTTCAAGGAAAAAACTGATTTGAGTTTAACACAATGAATCCCTCACACCCCTCACCATAAAAGCCTCTGATTGATAACTGCAGGGAAAGAATTTGGATTAGACATTATGAAATCATTATATCCATTAAACATAAATCTCTATTACCATCCCACCTCTTTCACTCAAATACGTCATAAATTAAAAGCTTGCAAATGTGCTTATCAAAAAGGTTATTAAAAGTGGAAGCATGGGAAATACAAGTAAACACGTCGGGCTATGGACACTCCCTAGCAGTGGGACTAGATTTGTATGGCATAAAACACAACTTCGTAAGGGTATTGTTCAGCTCGCTGGTAGCGAAGCGATGTCAAAGACAATTATAAAATGGATATATGATTTATAAAAAACTCTTTTCTCTACCTTCTTCTATTTTTATATGAAGTAGTTTTAAAATGAATTTTCCCAAATTTGAATTCATTACTTTTACTCGAATCTGTTTTGAGTACTTGTATTTACAAACTCATATTGATTAATATATTTGTGGGACCTATGGAAATGTTTTATTGTTAGACGATTTCATGATTTCCATTATTTTTAACCTTTGGGCAAATTAAAGTTCATTATCTTTAACCAAAGATAACTAGTTCTTCCCAGTTTTTCGGCATTCTTGTAGGAAAACCCAACACCCCCTCCCCCACATTATTTGAAGTAATGGAGACCCTTCCCATTAATTTTAGGCTAAGCATCTTTTATGATTTTCATTTAAGTTAATTGTCTTACAGTTTTATCATTTTTTCATTTTCTCTAGATTTCTGTTTTGATTGTTTCATTGAATTTGACTTTTCACAAGTTTTCCATCGATATTTATTTTGACTCATTTGGTCAACCAATTTATAAATAACACTCTTTTGAAGTTTGATCATTTTCTCGCCTGGACTAAAAAATGTTAATAAATGTATCATATTTCAATTTTTGCAATTAAAATAGTCATTCATTGTGAATATTAACTCTCAGTTAATTTTTACTAATTATTTTATTTCTCATTAACAATCCTACAAAATGACCGAGCTAAATTGTACAATGGATAAAAACACATTTCAGGATCTTGGTAATTTACTCCAATTTGTTATTTTAAAACAAATTGCCAACCCAAAACACCAAAATTGCAAAATGGTTGAAGTCCAATTTGTAGGATCATTAATTCACATGCGCCCCACTTCTCATCCAATTCTTCCTTCCAAAATCCTGAAAATTAAAATCAATGAAATAAAATTTGTGATGCCATATTGCGATTGCAATATATTGCATATCGCAAAAACCAAATTTCATAAGTCGCTTATTTAAAAAGACTTGTAATGCAATTTGGTTTATACGAGGGATTAAATTTGTTTAACATAAAGTTAATCCTCCTTATACCTCCCAACACCATAACCTCATCCTCACCTCACCTTCCACCCATCTCACACCTTATTCCTCCACCGCACTCACCGTTAACTCTGTTAACTCTCACCTCCCTCCATGCTTACCTTATCCCTCCGTACCCTCCACTCCTTATAACTCCATTACTGTCTCCACTCCATAAGCCTCTCACTTATACTATATGAATAATGAGTTTTTGTTATATATTAATTTGAGTTTTAATATAATTTGTAATAAAAATAGTGTATTTATATTATATTATAATTTTTATTTTAATATAATTATATTATAATATTAATATAATATAATTATATTCTAATTGATGGTTAGATATTTTTTAATAATTAATTAAGTTTAATAATGTAGATGTAATTAATTAATAGCTGTAGTTTAAATTAGAATTAGATTTTAAATAAAAAATGATTTTTAGCTTAAGCAACAGAAATTCCAAAATTCTGACAATTTTAATATACCAATTTTGGAAGCTTATAAATGGAATTTTGCTTGGCCAAATGATGCCCAAGACGTCTCATTGGAAAGATAAAATTATGGAGAATATTTCTAAAGTTGTTTCATTTCCATATTTGATCTAAAATTTAACAGGAGATTAAGCTCCAATTTTTTTTTACAAAACTAATTTCTAAGTTTAATTTTCTGCGTTTTCATTTGCCCGCAACTTCTTATGAGCATAGATCCATTCACCTATGTTCTCCTTGGACAATAAAATATTCAGAGACATCAATAGAAAGCTCATATTTCTTTTATTTTAATTATGTAATTAAGTTTTGATTGGATTTATTTTAATTCCAGATTTGGCATTTTGATTTTATTTCTGCATTTTAATTTAGCTTTGATTTGTTTTTGCAGGAAAATAGTTGAACAGATGAGGAGAAGAAGATATCAATCAATGAGAATTTTCCAGCAATAGAATAATAGAATTTTGAGCCAATGATAAGTGATGGAGCAGATTTATTTTTCAACAAACTTTTTTGTTAAGAATTCTTTTGTAAATATTATAAATAGCAGATTGTAGAATGTATAAGGGCTTCTCTCTTCTGTAATTCTGGAATTTTAAAGGTGATATTAAATAGGAATTTAGATTTGTCGGTGAGAGGATATAAAATCTTAGATTTCGGTATTATTGAGGATATTTCTTTTGCATTCTAAATTATGTATGGAGAACAAAGTTTGCACTATTGCAGCTCTTGTTGTAACAACATAAGTTCAAAGATTGTAGAGGAATGTTGGAGACCAGAGTCAGAGAAACGGAATCAATAAATTGGTATTTCTAATACTATTGTTTTAAATACTAGTTTCATTTTATGATGGCAGGAATGTGTTATTTTATTCATATTTGTACACTATTATCGATATGAGTAATTTGTCTCAATTATATGTTATTATTTATCTCTACTCTTATAGTTTGAATTTTGGTTTTTGAGTAACTATTTACTCATAAATCTGTCTTTTAATATTTATTTAATAAATAATGATATGTTGTGAACTATTGCCTCGTATTATTGTTTAATTATTCGAATTATTGATTTAACAATCAATATCATTTTGTGAACTACTCCCTAAATGTTGTTGGTTGATTATTTTAGATAAGAGGTCTCTGAATAGAATGTGTTTTGGTATTCATAAGGTCAGTTAATTGAACTACTTCATTAGCTTGATATTCATTATAAGGTAGACATATTTAAATCCCAATTATTTAAATATCTTTCTCTCAATTGGGTTAGATCTATAATTACTTAATTGAGATAGGATTAGGATTTAGTTCCTTTTTTTTGCATTTTAGAATAATTTTGCATATAGATTAATTCTACATTCCTAAAGTCCCCTTCACAAAGAGGCAAAATTTAGTTGTGGCTTGGTTAAGCCCTAGATCAACTTAAGGATCACTTTCTTTCCTGATCAACAAGAGGGTTGATCTTATGTCTCTTCGTCATTAGTGGATGAAAGTCATATTTTAAGCCATAGGAGCTTGAGAGAAGGTAATTGGACCTAGTTAAACTAGTCAAAACCATCATTCCAAACAGAAAAAGAGTTGCTTTAAGGTCCGGACTAGGTGGTCATCTTCAATGTTGTTGATGTGAATTTTGAGGCTTCAACAGTAGGTAATGAATACCAGTTGGATTTACTTGAGGATTCCCTAAGTTACTGGATACCGTGTGAACATATTCGTCTAATGCCAAAGGTGCTTCAGGCATGGATTTGATGCTTTGAAAGTAGATGTAGATAAACCAAATGACCAAGTATAAACATGAGGAGAAGGAGTAGCTCTTGAAAAAGTCTCAGTAAGTGACTGGTATCTAGGAGTAACTGAAGGACCACCATAAATAGTGGCTCTGAAGAGCTGGTAAACATAGATGAATCAGTAGGTTGGCTCCCAAGAGGAATTTCTGACATGTTTCTTCTCGTTGAATTAAAAGAAATGTGGTGAGGTGGAAAACTTGGACCTAAAAAGTTCAAAGGGGTAGGATACCAAGGATCAGGTCGGAAAGGATGAAAAGGAACTCTTGGAAAAAATCTTGGTTCACCAGTGGTAACTAGAGTATGAGGTGATTCTTCCTCCTCGTTCCCAGTAATATATTCAATATTAATTAAACCAAAAGGTAATCCAACAGTAATTATAAGCTTCCTTCAAGGTGAAGATGGAGCAGGAGTAGGAGTTATAACAACAGAAGGTGATTCAAGTTGAGAAATATCATACTCAGGTTCTTCAATTTCTGGTTTTGTTAGTTCTTTTCCTGAAACTTCACCATTATCAGATTCACTTTGAACTACTTCGGTAACTTCTGGGCTAGAATGAATTAAGCCTAATTTTACTTCTTATGTTGGATTGACTTCAGTTTCTACTGTCTCAGATTCTAGAACTTTAGATGTTTCAAGATGTTCTGAGGTTCCATATCCTATTGATTTTGACCTTTCAGTTTTAATATTTTCCAATTGACTAGGTGTAAAATCACGGTGTAAACCCTGCATTCTATGTGAATGCCTTGATGAATTAGCCATGATGAAATTTAATCAAGAAACCAAATAATATTCACAATCCAAATCTAAGGTCTTGTTGTGGCCAGCAACAACCCCCCTTCTTATTTAGTGTTATTACTAAATAAGTGGGGCCCCTTAGTCAAAAAATTTAAAAATCAATTCGTGCTTGTATTTCTTTCTTTCAATAAAACTTACCATCATAAACTTAGAAAATACCCTTGAAAAATCTAAAAAAGCTTAAGTTTTATGATAAGGTAAGATAAAATCATTCCTTAAGAAATATCGCATTGCAAAAAGGATAATAGATATCTCCTTACAAGTGGAATTATAAGATTGTGAGATCACGATGCGAAACTTCATCGCATCGCATGCATCAAATATCACTTACGCTGAAAAACCTCAAACTGCTGATATGCGATGGTGCATATCGCAAATCACATTTCGTAGAAAACACATTAACAGATGATTGTCATATGCTATGCTCCAACGATATTGCGATAGAGTGATATTGTGATATTACGATGTTGCGATAGAGCAATATTGTGATGTTGCGATCTGCGATATTGCAAAGCAAATCACAAAATTGCTTCATTGCATATCTTTCGAACTCGTTGTTCGAAAAATTATTTTCCATAAACTGAGACCTGGTTATGCGCTTTAATGCTATTAATGAGTTAGTTGCCAACCATTAATGAAATATGGTTGTGTGCTTATCGAAGAGCCATTTCACGTAAGGTGGTATATTTTATATGTCTTCGACATTTAAAGCTTTCCCATCGCCTTTCCTTATCATTATTCTCACCTCACTTGCAAACTGCAGGAACAAAGAACAGAGAACTATACAAAGCATTATTCAGGATATTATGGGAAAGAAAGGCAAAGCTCCGAGTTCTGAAGACAAAGAAATGACGCCTTTGTATACAGACACCGCCTGTAATAGAGATGCTGGTATTACTACTTGGGAAGGCATGTATAATCTACTTGAGGAAGAGAATCCAAAAATAATGGAGGTTACAGCTACTGTAGGTTCACATGGGTCTTGTGAGGCATCCGTTCTAGAGCTAGCTTGCTCGTTCTTGCACCGGATAGCGGCAAGCACCAAAATTCTTCCCTACACGGAGATGGTTAATGGGTACTTGACAGCGCTAACATAAAAAACAGACGATTTAAGACTCAAGGTCAAGAACTTACAGAATCATTATTCTCATAAAATTTAAAGCTTTATATCCGTTAACAAACAGCGCGCAAGAGGAAAAAGTCGCACCAGGGAATCCCGGATCAAGAAACGGAGGCAGTTTCCAATGCGCGATTAGCACCTAGCGCTAATTGCGCATCGCTGAGCAAAACCTCTTGAAAAGGAAAGCCTCTAATTGCTCAGTCACCTGTAAGCCCATAAGTTTTTAGGAAAGAATGCTAGAAGGCTGGAGACAGAAGGCTCAAGAAAAGGCAGAATCAATCAAAAGATTAACTAAGTTGAATTGGGATTCTTACTGGGCATATTTGGTAAAACCACACAGCCAGTGCATGACTCTCAAATGTGTCATTAATTCTGTCGAGAAGATGGCGCCAGCTCTTGCCAATTCCGTTTTCGCTAGACAGTCAAAGTCAGAAGTTGGCCAGCCGACTCTTCTCAAGCAAATGTTGAACGCTTGCGATTTCAAGGAATAAATACAGAAATAGTTAGTTGTTAGTTTTAGTTTTAGATTCAATGTTAGTATTAATTTTGCTTTATATTTTCCTAAAATGAGGACTGTCATTTAAACCGTATCCTACATTTTTGTAATAAGTTATTTTTAGATTTAGTTAGTAGTATTTAAACCCTTCTCATGCATTTAGAGAAGAGTCCTGAAATTTGTCAAAAACTTGTCCTTAGAACATGCACTTTTGCACCCTCCGAGGAGGTTTTGATGAATGAATGGAACAGGATTTATTGATATCTACATTTAATATCTAATACTGATGTTTCACTTCTGTACTCTTAGTGGATGTTGGATTAAGAAGAGATAAATCGTTATCGCTTGAAGCTCATGAATAGAATTAGTTATAAATGGTACTTTTATCTCTTAACTATTTCTGTCTTTGTGTTAAAGTGATATTTATGTTTAGTTGTTTATATATTGATGCGTGAATGCTTGAGTTATCATTTGGCACTTCTGTACAGTGATAGCTATTTATTTATTCTTAATGTATGAGTAGCTTATCATGCGATATGTTTTTTCACAACTGTTTCGTCTAACTTTTTATGTGAAGTGGTTTATCTCTATTGAATTATTTTCTCATAACAATTGAATGATATTTATTACCAATTGTTATTTGAAATCATTTTAAATCGCATAACAAAAAGATTTCATCCCGGGTTAGTGTAGAATTAAATATTTCTGTTTATTAGAATACAATTGCATGTTATTAGATTAGAGTTAGAATAAAAGCATTTCACTTAGGAACTTTTTAGAAAGGAAATATCAAATATCAACACACACACACATAAATTGGGAAATTGGTCCCATATCCCCAATCGGACCCACTATACCGAACGGAAAAGGAGCTGCTAACCAAGGTCCGAACCGAGTGGGTATCCCCCTTGTTGTAGACCCGATTTTCGGGGCTTCAACATATTTGGTGCTAGAAGGAGGGCCCCGAACTGTGAATGGCAAGTAAGTCTAAATCTAAATACTATTCTGAGAAAAAATAGCCCTCACCATCTCCTTTGACTTCTCCATCGCACTTAGAATTTTTAAATCTAGAGCTAGAAGTCGAAAGAACAATAGCCGCTGCTACAAATCCTGACATTTCAGAACAATATACTATTGAACCTCCTGAAGTTGAATCTTTGATCCATAAACTTCAGTGATTTTCTATATCGCCTCAAAGATCTGATAAATCTCAAGGTAGTGTGACTTCACAATATAATCCTTCTCATCCTCTTACCAGATTAAAGAGCGAAAAGGTTGGCATTTAGCCAACCGAGTTACCTCTACCTACAAGGAAGAGAGCAAGGAAATCACCTAAAGGGTCCGATAGCGAGACTCTTTCATCATCATCATCCATCTCAACCTCTCCACTGCGAAGTCAACCATCCACTCCTCCACTTTAGATTATTGTCCACCATTCCACTGGAACTTCCACATCTCCTTCTCAATCATCTCGAGTCATAATATCCTCATCTTCCTAACTGCAGGTATCATCTTATTTGCTTTCCTCTGTTAGTAGTTCAGCGATAGCCCAATCTCCATGGAATAACCCAGGGGCAGTCTTAATGCTTGCGCCCTTGAGTCAGATACCGACCCATCATGAAAAATGGTTGTCTAAGTTTAATCCTGAAGCAGTCATGCTAGCAGAAGAACATATAAATAACTTTATGTTATCCATAAATCTCAATGGAGTACCAACGAAGACGCTGTCATCCGACTTTTTCCTTATACTCTGCAAAGGAGCAGCCGGATCATGGTATTTCTCATTACCACCTGGATCTTCACTAGTTGGGATATCTTCGAAGAATAGTTCCTGACTAAGTTCGGTGATGACAGGTCTACGGCGAAACTGATCAACTACCTATCTAACCTTAGGGCCTAGTCAAAAGAACCTATCAAAGATTTCAATTCACGTTTCAATAAACTGTTAAATAAAATTCCTACTGCTTCCAAGCCTAGCGAAGAAGTGCGAAGTGAGTGGTATATCACTTCTTTACCATCAAACATAGCAATATTCATTGATAGGGCTAATAAGACAACTTTAGCTGACAATATTAAGGAAGCAATAGTAGTAAAGAAACATATCATAGCCTTAGAAAAGAAAAACGCGATAAAAGAACGAAAATCCAAGAAGGTTACTTTCAAGGAAGATCCCAAGAAAAAATAATCGAAAGATCCATTTGATTTAGAATGACTGGAAAAAGTTTTGAAAACCATGTCTAACGAGATGGTCAACATTAAGAAACAAGTGGCAAAAACTTCTTCTAAAAAGTCGTACAAGCCTTATAGGAGAAACCCTTCGACCGATTCAAAGCCACCAAATGCTATCACAAGTGCTGAATCAGAAGAAGAAGAAGAGGAGATTGCCACTGAAGAACATACCGATGAAGAAGAAGTTGTAGAGGTACAAGGTATGTGGGATTTCATCCTCCCAAATGAAGAGGATCAAGAGGCATCCCCGGTTAGTACTCAAAGTAGAAATCAACTTGATCCTCCTCAACCTACTCCTAAGCCAAAGAGCACAAGCTCAATGACTAAGGATAAAGTTGCAACCAAGAAAACAACACCTAAAGCAACTCAAACTAGCCCAGTCCAAACAGATTCATCAACTCCATCAAAAACATTGATCGTTTCGGATGAAATGGAGTATAATATCATAGAAGACATGAAAAAGACTAGGGCTAACATCACTTTTTACGAATTGAGCAAGTTAAAACACCAGCAAAAGGTACTTTTGAAAGAATTACGTGTTGTACTAGTTGCACCTTTGCCTGCTGATGTAGTCTCTCAAGCTTTCCATGAAATGGGAAGACCTCCAACTAGTGTGATTAATAAAATTGATCCAAACGATATCACTTTAATTGGAGGAAAGTCAAGATCTCATACTCCCCCATTTCTTCTTACTTATGAAGTTTTCAATAAAAATTTTCATAATTGCTTAGTGGATTCTGGAGCTTCATCTAATATTCTACCAAAATCAATATGTGCAAAGTTGAACATTCAACCGCAAAAATCTAATGTGTGCATAGTTCAGCTAGATCGATCGCAAGTCGAAGTGATCGGCGAATTAAATCAGGTTACCATAAGGTTATCATCTAATCCAAAGGTATGTCAAATTATCGACATTTTAGTTGCTGATATTCCAGAATTTTATGGCTTAATTCTTAGCAGAGATTGGTCATAAAAAATTCATGGATACTTTGCAACTAATTGGTTGCACATGTGGCTCCCTTACAATGGTAAACCAAATCAGATAAAGGTTGAGCAAGAAAGGCATCATAAATACATAGTAAAAAAACTGGAAGGAGAGAATGAACCGGTAGCATACAACAATAATATCATTGGCAACTACTCAGTAGATTATTTCCTAGGAAATTTTAATGCTCATACTTCACCTTACTTAGAACATTCTGTTTTATCTCAAGTAGAAAATTTCTCTCAAACAGATGGTTCTAATGTATTAATTTTATAAATAGTCCTGTAAATAAATCTTTATTTTGGAAGTTATTTTTTGACGGTTCTAAGTCTAACGAAGTAGCAGGAGCAGGATGTGTGTTAATCAGTCCAGAGGGAAATAAAACTATGCTAACTTGTAGACTCGAATTCGATTGCACCAATAATACCGTAGAATACGAGGCTTTAGTCCAAGGATTATACAAAGCAATCAGATTAGACATCAATATCTTCAAGTTTTTGGAGATTCTGAAATTGTAATCAAACAGGTACGCAATACTATACATTGTTTATCAGGTCATTTAAAACATTACCAATCTTTAGCTCAAGATCTGACTGAACACTTTATAGAATTTAATATTTCATCAATTCCCAGACTCCAGAATGCTAGTGCAGACCTCCTAGCTAACATAGCTTCCAAGCTCATTCCTTTAGAAGACTATAGCCCTTATCAATTTTCAATCGAATTAATCTTTAGACCATATATTCTTGATAACATTGCCCATTGGAGGATTTTCAACGATGACCCTGATATTGTGAGTTTCTTCACATCTGAAGGATCTTACACCAATCAGATAATTGATGAGGACCAACATGACAGACAATTGCTACAAGATAGCACTAATAATGCTATGCCAAAGTCAGTAGTCAAGTTAGAAGACCTTTAGGATTTGAAAGATCGATTTAAAAAATCTACCAATTCAAAACTACAAAGTTCAACTTTGAACTATGAATTAGTAAATTTTGGAACTGATACCAAACCACAAAATATCAACCTAGGCCTTGGCCTAGCTCCTAGAGAAAAATTAGCGTATATTCATCCCTTGAGACAATACAAAAGTGTCTTTTCTTGGAACTACGATGAACTCAAAACTTATGACACTTCCATCGTCCAACATACTATCCCAATGATAAACGATGAAAAACCTATCCAGCAAAAGCTGAGAAAGATCCATCCCAATCTAGAAAGTCAGATCAAATCTAAACTCAATAAGTTATTGAAAGCCAAAATCATTTTTCCCGTTCGACATTCCAAATGGGTTTCCAATATGGTTCCCGTTAGAAAGAAAAACAGAGACATTAGAATTTGCAGTGAATTCCGAAATCTTAACAAAGCCTGCCAAAAGGATAATTTTCCTTTGCCTCCCATGGAGCAAATACTGCACGTAGTCGCAGGATCAGAATTAATGTCCTTCTTAGATGGATTCTCAGGCTACAACCAAGTGTTAGTCCATCCTGATGATCAATTAAAAACCACATTCAGAACCAAATGGGGCACTTATGCATATCAAAAGATGCCCTTTGGTCTGATCAATGCTGGTGCCACATTTTAGAGAGCCATGGACATCACATTCAAGGGATTAGTTAACAAATCAGTGGTAATCTACTTGGATGATATAACTGTATATTCCAAGAAACGAGGCAATCATCTTAGAGATTTAAAAAAAATCTTCCAACGTTTTCAAAGGTATGGAATTTCACTTAACCCGAAAAAATCCTTTTTTGCATTAAGTGAAGGAAAACTTCTTGAATTCATAGTGTCAAAATTTGGATTCATATTGATCCTGATAGAATCAAAGAGATTTCCAAAATACCCCTACCTCACAACAAGAAAGCCATGCAATCTTTCCTTGGCCAAATTAATTTTGTAAAGAGATTTTTTTCCAGATTTTTCAAGAATCGTATCTCCTTTACAAGCAATGATTAAAAAGAACTCAAACTTCAAATGGGGCCAAGATGAATATGAGGCATTCAATCTGATCAAACAAGCAACTGTTAACGCTCCATCTTTAGTAACTCCAAAATTTTCCAATCCTTTTATTTTATATACATTTTCTTCTGATAGATCATATGCTGCGATACTCACTCAAGCAAATAAAGACAAGGTAGAAGCTCCAATTGCTTTTTTCAGTTCGAATCTACAAGGGGCTGAGTTAAATTATTCAGATGTAGAGAAACAAGCTTACACTGTTTTCAAAGCAATTAAATATTTCAGACCCTTTCTACTTAAAACCCATACAAAAATCATAGTACCATTTCCAGCGGTAAGAAATCTCTTAGTACAGAAAGATGTGGGTGAGAAAAGAGCCAATTGGGTTACTGCCTTACAGGAATATCATGTAGAAATCAAACCAGCAAGTATTGTAAAAAGTCAAGGCTTCTGCAAAATGTTGGCTGGAGCATTGCTTATTTCGGAAATACCATTTGCAGAGATACAAATGTGCGAGGCAAGCCTAAATGATGTTGAATCATTATACGCTGATATCATATTTTACCTAAAGAATGGATATTGTTATCACTTAGAATTAAAATTTTATGTATATAGTCCTTTGTCCTAGTTAAATGTCAAAGGTCTGTGTCAAATGGTTTTCATTTCATATTTCATACTTAGGATTGGGAGTTTCAAAGGTGTTTGTTTCGAATTATGCTCTA
>APFE031518485.1:0-28610 GCA_000404065.3 Pinus taeda | reverse complement strand
AAATATCATTAATAGGTAAAAGCATAATGTACTTGGTCTTTCTATAATAAAGTTTGATTTTCTGGAAAATTTTCTGTTTTGGAAGTTTAGAAAATTCAAAAGAAAAGCAGAGATAACTAGTTCCTCCAAGTGAATCGCCAATTGTTGTGGCCAACAACAACCCCCCTTCTTATTTAGTGCCATTACTAATACTAAATAAGTAGGGGCCCTTAGTCAAAAAATTTAAAAATCAATTTGTGCTTGTGTTTCTTTCTTTCAATAAAACTTACCATCATAAACTTAGGAAAATACCCTTGAAAAATCTAGAAATGCTTAAGTTTTATGATAAGGTAAGATAAAATCATTCCTTAAGAAATATCGCATCGCAAAAAGGATAATGGATACCTCCTTACAAGCAGAATTCTAAGATTGCGAGATCACGATGCAAAAATTCATTGCATCGCATGCATCAGATACCACTTACATTGAAAAACCTCAAACTGCTGATATGCGATGGCACATATCGCAAATCACATTTCACAGAAAACACATTAACGGATGATTCTCATATGCTATGCTCTAGTGATATTGTGATGTTGCGATAGAGCGATATTGCGATGTTGCGATAGAGTGATAGAGTGATATTGCGATGTTGCGATCTGTGATATTACGAAGCAAATCGCAAAATCACTTCATCGCAGATCTTTTGGGCTCGTTGTTCGGAAAAGTATTTTTTATAAACCGAGATCTGGTTATGCGCTTTAATGCTAATTAATGAGTTAGTTGCCAATCATTAATGAAATATGGTTTTGTGCTTATCAAAGAGACATTTCACGTAAGGTGGTATATTTTATATGTCTTCGGCATTTAAAGCTTTCTCGTCACCTTTCCTTATCATTATTCTCATCTCACTTGTAAACTGCAGGAACAAAGAACAGAGAACTATACAAAGCAGTATTTAGGTTATTATGGGAAAGAAAGGCAAAGCTCCGAGTTCCGAAGACAAAGAAATGACGCCCTTGTATACAGACACTGCCTGTAACAGAGACGCTGGTATTACTACTTGGAAAGGCATGTATAATCTACTTGAGGAAGAGAATCCCAAAATAATGGGGGTTACAACTACTGCAAGCTCACATGGGTCTTCTAAGGCATCCGTTACAGAGCTAGCTTGCCCATTCTTGTACTGGATAGAGACGAGCCCCAAAATTCTTCCCTACACAGACATGGTTAATGGGTACTGGACAACGTTGACATCAAAAACAGACGATTTAAGACTCAGGGTCAAGAACTTACGGAATCATTATTCTCATATATATATATATTTTTTAACATAATCGGGTACTTGTCTATTATAAAAAACTGCTGCATATGAGCGTTGTTACAAGGAGAGAAGAGAGAGGAAAAGAAGTCCAAAATGGGCGCGCAGGCCCTAACTTCTTGTTGGTAACCTTATAGCTAATGTACTGGAATAAGAAACGGCTATATTGCCTTACAAAGAGGCCTGCGAGGAGACAAAATTTGCTGGCCATGGGAATTTTTACCAGAACTGATTGACTGAGTCCTCCATCTGGGTATCCTTCTTGCTTTCTCTGGTGGAGGTTTTTGCTTGCATGGCATCAGTGATGTTTTTGATGTGTGCGATGGCCTCTTCAAGGTGTGTGCATTTTTCTTTCAGGTTCTCTATTTCAGCACTCTACTTCTCCAATTTTTTTCTTTTGGAGCGACTGTCGGCCTGATAATCCTCCTTGAGCTCGTTATGGCACTTGATGATCCTTGCGATCATGAAACAGTGCTGCTTGCATAGTGTACAAGTGTTATTTCCCAACACTCGGTCCAGAGGATTCTCAGGAGGATTGCTTCCCAACTGATTCTCATTCTGGGGTCTGATTTCGGAGGGCTCCGCCATGTCACTGTTGAGAGGGGATCTCCAGGCTCCTGTAGACTGCGCGCAACTTCTTGAAGAGTTCTGGACTGTAAGGAAATATTCACCTGAGCCTTCGAATCGTAGGGGAGGATGTTTGAAAAGAGGGACTCGCTGCAATAAATAGAAGGGAGGCAGCAAGAGAGGGGGATCCAAGGTGGGGAGATCCTGATCAGATGTTGACTGATAATCCAGAGGTAGATCGAGTTACGAGAAAGGGAGATTTTGGGAAGATGGCTAGTAGGACCAAACCCGGGAGAGGCGGCTGGGATCAGAAGGATCACGAGATCTGTATTTAGGGAGATGACCATGTCTGTTAAGGAGGGGAGGATTTGAGAGCGAAAGGACGGATTTACGCAGTCGAGGAGATATGCCTGGTTGAAAGGAGATATGGGGATGAGCTGAGATCGAGAGGGATGATGATTGAGGTGACTCAGATTCTGATGCGATGGGATGGAATAAGAATCTTTATGGAATAGCTCTTTCATAGGTGTATTTGTTTTCCTTAACTTGGCCAACTTGCCTACTCACTGCCTTGTTTGCTTGCTCGTCTGCTTCCCTGTTGTTGCTCCTTAACACATGTTTAAAGGTGGCACCTTCAATGTCTTTTAAATTGTCTATGATCCTGGACTTTATACTGTTCAGGGCAATTTGATTGAAATCCTTCCCTGAGGTCATTGCTGCTATAATGATAGCTGAATCCCCAATTATAAGCGGATGTTGGAGGCCAAGTCTTCTGGGAATGGAGGTTCCTAGAAGGAGGCTGTAAGCCTCAGCTTTATTATTGGACATTATCCCCAATCCCCATTCGTATGTCACCAAAATCTTGCCTTGTTGGTCTTTGATGACTCCCCCAGCACCTGCCTGTCCCGGATTATTTTTTGACGCTCCGTCAAAGTGGAGGGAGGGCCTCTTTTGGTTTTGAATCCATCCTCTAATTTCTTCCTCCGGGCCTCTTAATTTCCAATCTATCTTTTTCTGGCCTGTGCTTATTGTTTTATGGCTCCTTGATTCATAGTTGAATTTGGCTATCCATTCCATTTCCCTTGGATTCCCTGTTTCTTGGTCTGATTGGGCTATTCCATTAGCACTGAGAGTTTCAGAGATGAGGGCAGTTGTTTTGGCAAGAATACAGGGGATACTGGGCTTCTTGTTGTTGAAGATACATTTGTTTATGGCAATCCAGATTTGCCAACAAAGGTTTGGAGGGATGCTGTTCCACAGTCTCTTGGCCAAGGTTTTGTTTTTCTTGGGGTAGGGATAACTGTTCCCCCAGTTTTTTTGCAGGAGGGAGATCTGGTTGGGCAGGTCTCCAATGCTTAAGGGGCTGGTTATAAGCTTCCAGCATTTTCAGGAAAAGGTGCATTCGAGGAAGAGATGATTGCTGCTTTCTTCCGCTTCTCTACATAGGCAGCAAATTGAGGGGCCAAGGATGCCCCTCTTCCTTAAATTTTCCGCTGTAAGGATTTTTCTTTTCAGAAGGGTCCAGTTAAAAAACTTGACCTTTGGAAGACATTCAGGGTTCCAAACAACTATGTGAAGAGGCCAATTGTTGATGGCTGAGGCGTTTTGGAGGATTTTATACCCTTCTTTGACAGTGTAGCTACCACCATTGGGGTCCCACATATATTTATCCTCGGACAGTCTGTTGAGTGGGGCTGATCCTGTGAGGGAAAGCTTGAGGTCAGCCCACTGCTCTCTGAGATTAAAGGGGAGGCGGAGGTGTTTCCAACCCAACCGCCAATTTTGTTCCCAAATGGAAATGTCATAAAGGGACTTTAACTTTTTTGCTTCCATCCACAAGTGTAAAGGTCTGAGATTTGGGAGAGTATCCCTTGCTTCCGTGCCCATTATATGTTCAGTCCATATATTAATGCCACTTCCATTGCCTGGAGCTCTTGAAATGTAGCCTTTGAGGAGCGGAAGAGTTTTTTTATGAGTTTCCAAACTAGTGTGCACTGTCTGTCAGCAATTGGATCCACAAGGATGTTGGAGTTGATCCCATTCAGGTATTTTTGCTTGATTGCTTCTGTCCACCATGCTCCTTTTTCACTGAGAATTCTCCAAATTAGCTTAAATCCCATGGCCATGTTGGCTAATCTTGGGATTCTGATTCCTATCCCTCCTTTTTCAAATGGTAAGATTACCTAGTCCCATTTAACAAGGCTGAACTTTTTAGATTCCTGCCTTCCTCCTTGTAACAAGAAGCTTCTGAGAATTAATTCCATGTGTTTATGAATGCTGGCCAGGGTGAGAGTGATGGCGAATTGATAAATAGGGAGGGCTGAAAGGATGGATTTTATTAGAGTTGTTCTCCCAGCAAGATTGAGCCATGACATCCCCTAGCTTTGAAGTTTGCCTCTCAGCTTCTCAATTACTTTCACCCAGATTTCGGTTTTGATTGAATCCTTGGCTAAAGGTAATCCCAGGTACATGAAATGAATCCAATTCCTTTGTGCAGGGATGTCCAAGATTATGGAAATTCTCTGAGTGATGTGCCTGGGGACGTTCCAGGTATATAGCATGCACTTATTATTGTTGAGCTTTCCCCCAGACACTTGGATATCTAGCATTTTCTTAAATCTTCTGGCCATGAGACTGGAGGCTCCTCCTATTAGGAGGGTGTCATCTGTGAAGAGGGAGTGGTTTATCTCCTTGCTTCCATGTGCTATGCTGATGCATGTAATTTCTTTTTGCCTGCGCAGCTTTTCCAGGTGTATGCTTAGAGTTTCGGCCATAATGATGTAGAGAAATGGGGAGAGAGGGCAGCCTTGTCTCAGCCCCCTCGAACTTTGGAAAAAATTGCTTGGTCTGCTATTGATCAGTGGATATGTCCAAGGCAAGGATATGCATTCCATGATCCTACTGATGAAGATGCTGGAGACCCCGAATTTTTCGAGGACCGCCTTAAGGAATTGATGATTGACTCTATCAAATGCATTGGCCATGTCTAATTTGATAATCATCCCCTTTTCCTTTCTATTGATACTGCTGTGAATTGCCTCTTGAATGAGGATCACATTATCTGTGATGTGTCTTTTGGGAACGAAGCCTCCTTGATTCTCAGAGATGAGGGAGGGAAGGAGCTTTTTAATCCTGTTAGCTAGAATTTTGGTGATGATCTTATAGGAGACATTGCATAGGGAGATTGGCCGGAATCGATCGAAGGATTGAGGATTGGGATCCTTGGGGATGAGAGCTAAATGGGAGGATTTGATGTTGTTCCCCAATTTGCTCTTAGAGAAGAAATTCTTTACCATTCTTACGAAGTCTTTCTTGATGATTTCCTAATGAGTTCTGTAAAATGCCACTGTGAATCCATCTGGGCCCAGGGCCTTGTCCTGTGCCATACTAAAGATCGACCACTCTATTTCCTCTATTGTGACCTCTTTTTCCAGCTCGTTGTTTTGATCAGCTGTTATTTTATTTTCAATTGAGCTGAGAAAATCCTCACTATCGACGGGCTGAGGGTCTGCTGTTAGGAGGGCACTGAAGTGGTTGAACGCAACCTCTTTAATTTCCTCTTGGTCTCTTAGTTCTCTCCCCTCTATCATTATTCTCTCTATGTGATTTGTTACACGCCTGATTTTTAAGCTATTGTGAAAAAAAGAGGTGTTTTTGTCGCCGGCTTTGAGCCAAAGGTAGCGAGATTTTTGTCTCTGCTCTTCTTCCTCCTCCCTGTGCTGTTTTTACAGGTCCCTGTACATCTCATTCTCTTTGGCCTGATCTTATTCTGTGAATTGGGTGCGCTCCTTGTCCTAGTTCCACTATTCTAGCTGAGTTTGGAGGGCAACTCTTTTTTTAGATTCCTCTACCGTGTGGTTTTTTGCCCAGCGTTTAATGACATTCCTGAGATTTTTGATCTTGGATTCCCATATGAAGTGTGGCGAACCAATAACCTCTTTTTCCCATTGTTCCTTAACCAAGGCTTTGAATTCCTCTTTGCTGTCCCAGGCCTTATTATATTTGAAGGGGAGAGGCCCCATGTTTTTTCCTTTGTCTAAAATCAGTGCCACTGGTTTGTGATCTGAGAAATAACCCTGGATGATTTTGCTTTGAATATTTGAGAATCTAGCCACTATTCTTTCTTGTACTAGGATTCAGTCAAGTCTCTCCTTTATATTGCTGTTGCCAATTCTTTTGTTGCTCCACGTGAATCTCCCATTGTGTGGAGCGATGTCTACTAGGTTATGAGTTTGAATTATTGCTTCGAGGGAGTCTCTTGATGGGTCAGCATAGAAGTTTCCTCCCAATTTCTCATCTGCATTCCTTATGAGGTTTAGGTCCCCTCCAAGGAAAATATTCCTTCCCTAAGCTTTCATGAGATCTGAGGTGATTGTATCCCAGCAAGAAGCTTTGTCCCTATAATGGTTTGGGGTGTAAATATTGTAAATGGTATATTCCTCTTTTGTGGCTTTGTCCCGGATGTCTGTTCTTACCCACCAGCTGTAGGCCTTTTTCTCCTTGAGTTCCCATTTGTTTTTGTCCCATAGTGTTCCTATGCCTCCTGAGGCGCCTGCTGCGCTTGTCGCTACACTTGCATATTTTTTGTTTTTTTTATGTGATTTTGGAATCTTGTTCTGTGATTTTGGTCTCCTGAAGTAGGAGAAGGTCTGGTTGTTCAGATTTGAGGAGGTCGCGGACTGCATTTGTTTTTAGGGAGGAGCCCATCCCCCTACAATTCCAGGAGATCAAAATCATCATTTACATTGTTTGTTGTGAGCCCTGCTTTTCTCCTTCATTTTTTCTCTGCTTCCTTTTGTTTTTTCTAGGAATGTATCCATTGGTTGCTGCGTTCCTGTGGCCATTTCTTTTGTTGCGTTTTCATCTCTAATTTCTTTATTAGACTTTCTGCCAACTTTCCTGGGGGGATCAATGGAGAGGTTGTTTTCCTTAGATTTATTTCCGGTTAAGATTCTCTCCACTGTTGGGGGCGGGGAGGACTAAGGAATGGAGATAGGGGAGGAGATGATGATGGCAGTACCTCTGGGGGAAGGAGGAGGGGATGGGGGGTCCTCTATGGACAGGGTTTCAAAAGGATTGGAGGAGGAGGGAAAGGAGGGAATGGGGCCAGAGGGTTGAGAAGGCAAGGGGGGGTTCATGGGAGACTTTAGAGTTTGGACCAGGAGGGGGGTTTGGTTTTTTCCTTTTTACTTGCTCCCAAGTTTCCTCGAGGGTTTCATTGTTGCCTTCAGGAACATTAGTTTTAGATTTGCTACATCTATTAGCGAAATGCCCGTATTCATGACATACCTTGCACTTGAAGGGAAGCTGCTCATAGTCCACTTGCTGGATGTGCGTCCATTGATCGACTTTGAGTTTGATTGCTTCCGGAAGTCCTTTTCCCAGATCCACTTCCACGCAGATTCTTGTGCATGCATGCATGTTTTCCTTTGGTTCAGATCTGTCTATGTATTTGCCGACTGTGTTGCCTATAGCTTTGACAAATTCATCCCCCCAGCAGTGAAGCGGCAAGTGGGGGAGGCGAACCCAAACAGGGACCGCATTGGGAACGTCCATTTCTGGGTCGAAGTCTGGAGTCCATCTGTTTAGGTAGAGGCCCCGGGAATCCATGAAGTAGGGGCCGTTCCTGAAGATCAAGTTCCTGTCTTCCGTTGATTCAAAGGGAAAGGTATAAAATCTTCTGCCACAAAACCAAATTGCTATTTTCCCTTGCACTATCGAGTTCCAGTTTCGCTCGACCCAACGCTGGACAGATCTTGGTGAGGGCCATAGACCCGTGAACTGTCCGACCAGGCCTCTTTCTGCTAACGCGATTGCTATTGTCCTCGGAAGGGACGGAGGGAGAGATACTTCTAGTATTTCGTCTAACTTCTTGATAAACTTGGAAGCTGATGGTCGTATTTCCCCCGCCGCGTTCTCGGGAATGAGGGAGGCAAAGATCTTCTCATGATCTTCTGGATCCTGGAGCAGTGGATCAGTTTCCGCCATTGGGAGATCAGGTTAGAGGAGGGATCGCGCGAAGGAAGCCGAGGGGATACCCCGGAGCAGGGGGAGGGTAGGAGGCTTAGGAGAAGAGAAGGGGAGGATAGCAGAGGGAGGGCGCAACCCAGCAGCAGCAGCACTGCCAGGCGCAAGAGCACAGGGATGGGGTCAGAAGCCTAGGGCGCGCAGGTCACCGGTCCACCAGTCCGCTCGCTAGCCTTCCCGTATGACCATTTTCACATTGTCCTTCTCATAAAATTTAAAGCTTTATATCCACTAACAAAAAGCGCGCAAGAGGCAAAAATCACACCAAGGAAGCCCAAATCAAGAAACAGAGGCAGTTTCCGATGCGTGATTAGCGCTAATCGTGCATCGTTGAGCAAAACCTCTTGAAAAGGAAAGCCTCTAATTTCTTAGTCACCTGTAAGCCTAGAAGTTTTTAGGAAAGAACGCTAGAAGGCTGGAGATAGAAGGCTCAAGAAAAGGCAAAATCAATCAAAAGATTAACTAAGTTGAATTGAGATTCTTACTAGGCATATTTGGTAAAACCACATAGCCAGTGCATGAATCTCAAATGTGTCATTAATTCTGTCGAGAAGATGGCGCCAGCTCTTGCCGATTCTGTTTTCGTTGGACAGTTAAATTCGGAAGTCGGCCAGCCAACTCTTCTCAAGCAAATGTTGAACGCTTGCGATTTCAAGGAATAGATACATAAATAGTTAGTTGTTAGTTTTAGTTTTAGATTCAATGTTAGTATTAATTTTGCTTTATATTTGCCTGAAATGAGGACGGTCATTTAAATCATATCCTACATTTTTGTAATAAGTTATTTTTAGATTTAGTTAGTAGTATTTAAACCCTTCTCATGCATTTAGAGAAGGGTCCTGAAATTTGTCAAAAACTTGTCCTCAGAACATGCACTTTTGCACCCTCCGAGGAGGTTTTGATGAATGAATGGAACAAGATTTATTGATACCTACATTTAATATCTACTACTGATGTTGCACTTCTATACTCTTAGTGGATGTTGGATTAAGAAGAGATAAATCGTTATCGCTTGAAGCTCATGAGTAGAACTAGTTATAAATGGTACTTTTATCTCTTAACTATTTCTGCCTTTGTGTTAAAGTGATATTTATGTTTAGTTGTTTATATATTGATGCGTGAATGCTTGAGTTATCATTTGGCACTTTTGCACGGTGATAGCTATTTATTTATGCTTAATGTATGAGTAGCTTATTATGCGATATGTTTTTTCACAACTATTTCGTCTAACTTTTTATACGAAGTGGTTTATCTCTATTGAATTCTTTTCTCATAACAGTTGAATGATCTTTATTACCAATTGTTATTTGAAATCATTTTAGATCGCATAATGGAAAGATTTCATCCCGGGTTAGTGTAGAATTAGATATTTATGTTTATTAGAATACAATTGCATGTGATTAGATTAGAGTTAGAATAAAAGCATTTCACTTAGGAGCTTTTTTAAAAAGGAAATATCAAATCTCAACACACACACACATAAATTGGGAAACTGGTCCCATATCCCTAGTCAGACCCACTATACCAAATGGAAAAGGAGTTGCTAACCAAGGTCCGGACCAGGTGGGTATCCCCCTTGTTGTAGACCCGATTTTCAGGGCTTCAACAGGTCTCTAAAAAGTAAAAATAAGCAAATAACATGCGCTAGTAAATCTAAGCAATCAAACCATGCAAACAATATTTTCACAGCGAAATCACTAGTTGGTGATGAAACCCAACGTCGCAGAGATCGATGTGAAAGGTGGTTAAAGATAGAATGGGTGGAACTAGTTACGCTGACAAACTCTTAATGTACACGATTTGGTGCATGTAAACTTCATTTATGACATCTTGAATGAAGAATACCCTCCAAAAAGGTCCAAGTGAGTCTAGCCAACATTTGTTCTAGGTATAGCAGAGACTTCCCCTCCATCGTCACCTCGAGTAATATCCCTAAGATTATGGTCTCTAAGGTTACCACGTAAAACAATTTAACTTGGGGGGATAGTCGCAGATCTAACACACAAGGGCAGATTAAAAAAGATCAATCCCCTTGAAATTTCCTCAACATGGTTAATTAGAGGTTTACTTCCAAGTGACTCCCAAGTACCTTTCGGAACCATTTTTAATATGTGTAAGTCACTCTACTGTAACCAATGAAGTGGGGTCGATCACTCCACTAGGTCTGACATGATCTCGTGCTTTTGTAAGGGGAAATTCCCAAAGCCAAATTGTATTAAATGGATTCCTTCCCTATCGCAAGATGTTAATGTTTGTTTGAAGATTTGGAAAGTTAACTCACTTCCCTATTCCAAAGTGTCAGACCAGGCAGTAACTCCTAAAAACAGTTCGTTGATTTCATTTAGGTTGGTGTTTTATATACATGAGGGAGAGACTGCTCATTTCATCTCCCGGTGACTATTCATATTCTCTATTATTCATTTACATCAATTTTAGTTATTCACCCAATCCTGATGATTAGGTGTCAACATTCCCCCCCTTAATCTGAGGGGATGTTCGTTAGTCCAAGCATCGTTTTGAATCTTTCTCTTCCAAGCGCTTTGGTGAAGATGTCTGCAATTTGCTTGTTCGTGGAACAATGGCGGAGATGGATTGTTTTGGCCTCAACATGATTTCAAATCAGATAATATTTAGTATTGATGTGCTTCGTTCGATCATGGAACTTTAGGTTTTTGGCCAACTTTATTGCAAAGGTATTATCAATTGTAACAGCACTAAGTAAAACTAAAATTAATGTCTTAATGGAGAACAAATACTTACAATGAACTTACCTCTATTACCTGTACTTACAGTCTTCCAAGTGATCACAAGATTTTGGGGACGACTCTCCTCCCAACCGTAGGCTCAATTGTGCAGGATTTTGCTACAACTGGCCACCCCCGAGCCCTCAATCAACGACTACTGCCAGTGCTCCTAAGTCTTAGTATACTATTCTCCCAAGAGAATGAAAGATAGAATCTTGGAATGATGGAATGCAAGAGTGCCTCTCATCTTCCTCACCATCTATTAAATAGAACAACATTGGATGGGGAACCACATGCACACACTCCATGTGTCTACATGCAACTTGATTTTTTTTAGCTTTCTTGTTTTATTTATTTACTTTTCTTTTGATTTTTAGCTTTACTGATTCTTTTTATTGTTTTCTTTGTTTTATTACTATTGATTCTTATTTAGAGCTTTAGTGTAGTTATTACTATTTTTATTATTTATTTTCTTGTATATTTTTAAATATTATTTATGAATTTATTATTTTTATTCTTTATTATTAAGTGATTTATTATTTAATATTTATATTATTATTATTATTATCTATTATTTATTATATTATTATAATTATTATATATAATTATTATTAAAGGGAGGGATATTACATACTCTACACTTTAAGGAACTTCATCCCAAGTTATTGTGTATTAATTATTTTTATTATTTATTATTTATTTAATTCATGTTTCCACACCTTTGCGAACTAGTATAACCAGCAGGCATCGAAAGTCCCAAAACACCCCAGAAGTCTCAAGGATCTCTGTCCTTTTTCCCACTTGTCGGCACCAGGCTAAGCCTGACCCGGTCTGTATCCTAGTCCAAGGCTAGCCCCAAGGCTCGCGCCTGACTCAGACCTCATCTGCCCCAAGGCAGGCATCCGGTCTGGTCCTCAATGACCCCAGACATCTCGCAGGCTAGCCCACTCCCTCCACAACTACTAAGGCGCACAACCCCAGGCATCCAAGTCCTTTACATCCCTTCCAGACTTCGGCATCCCAATCCAATAACAGGCACCAAGCCTGGAACATCAGGCACCTAGCCTGGAACATCAGGCACCTAGCCTAGAACATCAGGCACTTGGCCTCCTCAAGATGGTCCCATAGCTCTTCAAGAGCTATCCATCAAGAGCTATACACAAGACAAAGGAACCACTAGCATATGTAGTGTTGATTGAGTTTTATCCCCAGCCCATATGGTGTTACTTATTCTCCCTCGTGCGTATGGGCTCGCACGAGATCATCAAATAAACCAGCCCTCTCGGCCCATTTGTGGAGTCCTGTGAATCATCACATCTCAACATGCATCCAATGCATTAACCATACCATCATGGTATCATAGGAAATAATCCATATGCCAACTCTTGCATGTCATCATGAGACATTCATCTTTGTTAATATGGATCTGTATGCTCACGCATGTCATAGATTTGTACGAAACTGTCACATGATTCAATTATACATCACATAATTATATTAAGACATATCATGAACCGCATGTCGATAATCCTCATATTATAACATCATAATTCATATGCCACGTTATGCATATCATATCCATCATGAGTGTTGAACATTAAATACCTATCATTAGGTAGTAAATGAAAATGTCAATATACCTTGACATAACGTCATAAGACCTATGCATATCACTATTATCGTATAGATGCCTTATCACTATAAGAACCATATGTACATCATTATCTTCCTATCATGATAGCATGAAACATCGTCAATATGTTTTCAATAATCATTTTGACTTCTTTCTACTAGGTAGTTGATCACTTACACCAATGGTATAATATTCTAAGTACATCTTTAAATTTCATAATTACCATCTTGAGTCTTAATCCCTCGTCATATATTCTTCCTTTCCCAAAGGAAATTTTGGTGAAATTCATTACTAGTGATACCATCATTATTTAATTAAAATCCCTTGATTTCACCTCCATGTACCCTTTGGCTTACTGATTCCACTACCGCTATATGCAATTGCATATGATCGATGTTGACTTATTTAACAATTAGCACTTCATCCAAAGAAATATTTTCTTATCTCGTCGAGTTCGTCTCTTTTATGGAAATTCCTCTATTAATTGACTTTACTTCTTTGTCATTATGTACACAATCCTTCTCACGACATTCCTATAATATTTCTAGCAACATTCCTTCCTATATCTTCCAAGTTTATCATTACTTGGTTATCATGCAAATTCATACATTACTATTTCCCAACTTGGGTAATACCTGAAAAATAAATTCAATAAGATATATGTAATCCGCTTATCCACATAATAAAATTACTTGACCATACGTCTTGTTGTCCATAATTCATTCATATAGTGAATCACCTATGGAAAACTTTACAATGTGGCTCTCCCATTAGAGGGAAAATTGTTTGTCATGTACACACTTATCCTTTCCCATCATTTTATCATACCGTCCAAGTTCCGTAAAATTATTACCATAATTATTCAACTTCATTGGTTGATTGCCAATATTTCTTCTGTAGGTGCATCATCCTTAGATAGACCTTACAGTGATACCTTTAGAGTACCCAAGTTATGTTTATACCAAATTCTTCCAAAAGATTCTATCAATCACGGAGATGTGGTTCAATATCCACCAAAAGTCGAAGAAGTGCTTCGAGTCTCATGACTAAAGAATCTTTTTCCTAAAATAAGACAATACTCTTCTTTTATGTTCCATAATAGGTTGTCTTCTTCTTACTGATTTATTATCTTTGTTGTGATACTTCTTCTCTACCACCTTAATTATCTGATCCAAGTTGGGCATAATCACATGAACTATCCTTAGTTACCATCCTTAAAAATTTGCAAGTTTATCCTTTCCATTTTTCTTTAGACAACTTTAACCATTATATACAATTAACCTTGAATCACGAACCTCAGGTAACATTATACTCAACATCTAATTGAAATCGAAGTCTGTACGATTTGCCACTGAGACTGACATATACCATCATATAGCTTGATGATGTTTAATATACAAATGATATGAGTAGTAAAATGAGCAAATACATGTAATCTGCATGAAAATTGCAATGCAAAATTAAATTTACTAGAAGATCATAATGAGAGAGTTGTGTTATTGCAATAATAGACTAGAGAAATGCCAAGAATATATCAGTCCTTAGATCCCAAATTGGATAGCTAATTAAGGAAAAACTGCAATGTGATGTGAGTCACTAGATGATCCAATCAATCCCTTAATTCACTTTTCAAATGATCACTGAATGGAAGATAAGGAGTACTAATGATTTAGATTCAAGCTTAGTACCAATGCAAAGGTAATATATCATGGTAATGTCAAGATCAAACCTATATCCGACCTCTAAAAACATCATATTTCTAACAGTGACATCAAGTCACCCACATATGCATGCAATGATAGCCAGACACTGTAATCAGTCATTCAATATCAAGATTCATCATTGAAGAAGCATAAAATAAGAGCCACATTTATTCAAGAAAGTTTTGAAGATTCTTGATTCATTTCAATATACTGTTTTATATATTTTTCCCTTACTGTGGCATGCAATCAAACCATTGCCAAATTTGAAACTGTGTGATTGATTATGCAAATTATCAATAATTACTAATTTTGTAGTATTAAAACTTATAGAATCAAAATTTCAATGAGTAAAGCTTAAGAATATTAGTGGCAATATTGTTTTAAGAAGGTACTTGAATTCTGAAAGAAAATTCACCATGACTTTTGAAGTGATATGTCACACCAATATTAAGTGTTCAGATTCCTGACCTTATGTGCTAGGATACATTGAAATTATGTGTTGTATCTGTTTAAGCAATCATAACTTAGAAGAATTAAATGGACTGCTTTTAACAAATTTATTGAATGTATCTTTAGATTCTTATGGCTATTAAATGATTATTCTAAGGAATTTTAAGAAATCAAACAACCAAAGAAATATTCCACTCCATAAAGAAGAGACACTGCCACCCGACCCAGAACCGGATCGGATGACTGGGAAGGCTATCCCTCCCCAACACAAAATAAAATCGTTTTATTAATTATATGGCCTGCCTGCAAGCGCACCTGCAAAGGCAACACCATCCCTTAAATTACAATACATTTAACCATATTAATTTCCCGGATAAGATATAAAATTGCCTGCATAAGACATTAAACATAAGATTGTAAGCTTGTGGTCGTGGCTATGCGTTTCCTGCAAATTCCTTTTGACAACAATGTCGAGAAATCTACTAAGGAAAAGCTCTTTCTTGTAGCACCAGAGCACAAATGGACTTGCCTTCACAGTTGCCTTTGTAAGCATATAATGAAGATTGACAACTTGGCTCTGATACCATATGTAACAACACTAAGTAAAACTAAAATTAATGTCTTAATGGAGAACAAATACTTACAATGAACTTACCTCTATTACCTGTACTTACAGTCTTCCAAGTGATCACAAGATTTTGGGGACGACTCTCCTCCCAACCGTAGGCTCAATTGTGCAGGATTTTGCTACAACTGGCCACCCCCGAGCCCTCAATCAACGACTACTGCCAGTGCTCCTAAGTCTTAGTATACCATTCTCCCAAGAGAATGAAAGATAGAATCTCGAAATGATAGAATGCCAGAATGCCTCTCATCTTCCTCACCATCTATTAAATAGAACAACATTGGATGGGGAACCACATGCACACACTCCATGTGTCTACATGCAACTTGATTTTTAGCCTTCTTGTTTTATTTCTTTACTTTTCTTCTGATTTTTAGTTTTCTTGTTTTATTTTCTTCTTTTTGATAGCTTTACTAATTCTTTTTATTGCTTTCTTTGTTTTATTACTATTTATTCTTATTTAGAGCTTTAGTGTAGTTATTACTATTTTTATTTATTTTCAAAAAAAATAAAAATAGAAAGGAGAGAGTTTTAAAATACACATTTATTTCGATCGTGTAAATCTAAAGCTCAAATACATAGGAGGAAGAAAATAAGCAAACCTTCAAGCCATAAACATCCCCATAAAAATTTTCAATGGTAGACAAGGTTCGGACATGTCAGACTTTGTTTGTTATTTATCCACGGGTTTCAATGGACATAACACTTAAACAAAGCAAGAGAACCATGCCTCCTCTATCAGTTACTCTATTGCCAGACTTGTATCTAGGACTGGGCTTGGCTTGCCAAACACTAATATAATCCATTGTGATCCACATTGTATGTAAAAATGACAGACCCCAAAAGTCAGAATTTCGTGATCCACATTGTATGTAAAAATGAAAGACATCATGCTCTATGAAGTAGAGATAGGTGGCCCAAAGTATTTTTCCTTCAGGTTCTTTTTTTTTTTTTTTTTTAAGCCTGAGATCTTTAAATTCCCAGTAATTTGGATGTGTTTCCTTGAATCACTAGAGGATAATGTGTGGAATTAATGTTTTTCAACAAAATAAAACCAAATTGTTACCCTACTGAAACCTTAAGATAATAAATTCTGCTTCAAATGCACACATCAAAGCATCCCAAACAATTGAACTCTAAAGCATCCCGAACAATTGAACTCCAAAACTCCAAATTTTCTCTAGCTCGATGTCACAGGGAAAAAGAAAAGAAACAAAGTCAAAAATTGTTTAGCTAAAGTGTCATTCTTTTCTTCCTTGTCGTTCATGTCATATCTCTTCTCTAAAAATAACAAGGGAACGTATTATTTCATATTGTATTTCATTTGTAGACAAATGTTTAATCAAATAATATAATTAATTATTACAGAAAACTGTGAACACTCTAGGAAAGAAATATATCTTCTCTGGTTTACCTGTAAGGAAGATAGAGAGCATGTTGAATGCCAAGATTCTACCTCTGTTTATCTCGCGAAATGCCTCTTCCTCAGCTATCAGAGATAATGAACATTACAAAGAGAAACAAAGCACACAGATATATATAAATACTGAGCACACAAAGAGACAATAACATGTAATGTGTTGGAGTTGTCTTTTAGGTGATTTTTTGGACTTTCCGGTGCTGGAATATGGTAGAAAAAATTGAGGTGAAATCTTTATTTGTGTTATTTAAACTGGTTTTTTTTATTGTATGGATTCAACACCTTGAAAAACCACTAAAGCACTTGCATTGTGTAGGGATTACCCATCAAACTTGTGATTGCAATAAATTCCTTCCAGATTTTAGAAAAAATAGACCAAAAACACCCACATAAAAAAAAAAAAAAAAAAAAAAAAACTTCCAAAACATTATACTAAAAAAAACTCCCAAATTATTTAATCTCTCGTATCCAAAAATTAGAATCAAATTAAATGTGGAATTTTATTCCCACAAATTATGTGATATAATCTCAACCAATACAATATATACCTGAGAGCTCATCCTCCTCCAGCACTATTTCTTCTGTTGTAGAATTTCATGAAACTATAAGCCCAATCAACAATGTAGAGTGCAAGAAAAGCAACCGAAATAGTCATGCTACAACCCATCACAAGCTAGTCCACCATGGCACTTCCGACGTAATATATAATTTCATGAAATTTGAATATGGTAATCAGCCAAAAGATGATATGCTTGGATAACACTGACAGAGAATCGAACCTTGGGGAAAAAATGGAACCTTTTACCTCCTTTCCAGATATCTTAATAAAATAAAAAAAAACAAAAATGGATTAATCTGATAACGATTGCCTAGATGAATGAAACATAAAATCAATCACACTTTAAAAGGAATAAAAAAAAATCCGTTGTGAATAACTTAGGTGGTCATTTGATTTATGATCAATCAGATGCTAATTTTTTTATTTTTCTTATTCATAAATAAGTTAATATTTTCTTATTCATAAATAACTTATATTATTCATAACTAAGTTATATATATAAAAGCTTCATTTTCTGAACTTACTAGCTAGACAATAACATGCAGTGTGTTGGAGTTGTCTTTTAGGTGATTTTTTGGACTTTCCGGTGCTGGAATATGGTAGAAAAAATTGAGTTGAAATCTTGATTTGTGTTATTTAAACTGGTTTTTTTCGTTGTATGGATTCAACACCTTGAAAAACCACTAAAGCACTTACATTGTACAGGGATTACCCATCAAACTTGTGATTGCAATAAATTCCTGCCAGATTTTAGAAAAAAATAGACCAAAACACCGACAATAAAAAAAAAAAAAAAAAAAAAAAAAAAAAAAAAAAAAAAAAAAAAAAAAAAAAACTTCCAAAAAATTATACTAAAAAAAACTCCCAAATTATTTAATCTCTCGTATCCAAAAATTAGAATCAAATTAAATGTGGAATTTTATTCCCACAAATTATGTGATATAATCTCAACCAATACAATATATACCTGAGAGCTCATCCTCCTCCAACACTATTTCTTCTGTTGTAGAATTTCATGAAACTATAAGCGCAATCAGCAGTGTAGAGTGCAAGAAAAGCAACCGAAATAGTCATGCTACAACCCATCACAAGCTAGTCCAGCATGGTGCTTCGGACGTAATATATAATTTCATGAAATTTGAATATGGTAATCAGCCAAAAGATGATATGCTTGGATAACACTGACAGAGAATCGAACCTTGGGGAAAAAATGGAACCTTTTACCTCCTTTCCAGATATCTTAATAAAATAAAATAAACAAAAATGGATTAATCTGATAACGATTGCCTAGATGAATGAAACATAAAATCAATCACACTTGAAAAGGAATAAAAAAAATCCTTTGTGAATAACTTAGGTGGTCATTTGATTTATGATCAATCAGATGCTAATTTTTTTATTTTTCTTATTCATAAATAAGTTAATATTTTCTTATTCATAAATAACTTATATTATTCATAACTAAGTTATATATATAAAAGCTTCATTTTCTGAACTTACTAGCTATTTTCTAAATTTAGAAGCTATTCAAATTTCATATGGTATAAAACCTTCCTTTTCTCTTGGGAGAATAGTACACCGCACTAGTATAATAATTCAAAAAATCTGTCAATTTGTTGTAGAGCAATAGTTAGATAGGTATGCTACAAACTAGCACACAATACGTCTTTCTTTTAACACATGACATGGAAAACAAAAAGAGATGCAAATACTTATTTTAAACGAAGTAGTGGGCTTTATTTCCAATTTTCTTTTGGTAATAT
This sequence comes from Pinus taeda, assembly GCA_000404065.3. Taxonomy (NCBI): domain Eukaryota; kingdom Viridiplantae; phylum Streptophyta; class Pinopsida; order Pinales; family Pinaceae; genus Pinus; species Pinus taeda. The sequence goes on along the minus strand of APFE031518485.1, from coordinate 9,819 downwards.
TACGTTCATTTACATTTTTGGTAATATTACGTGCATTCACGTTTTAAAAATGCAATTTAAATAAAAGGAAGATTACAACAACGAAATTTCATTGAAAGAAAAAAAATACCAAAAGAGTTAGACTACAACAATGGAAAGTATGACTCATAAAAGTCTCCGGGATCATCGATGCGGATAATCATGAGTCCTTTCTGTAAATTCATGGATTGATAGTTCTGAGGAGCTCATCGATACTTTTCTAAAAGCTTTCAATTGTGATGCCAACTTCATACTTTAAAAGTTAATTTACCGCATGGGTCAAAACATTTTGTTTTTTTTATAAATACGTTGATTATAATTAATATAATCTAGTTCCCCAACCTTTTATTAACGTGGCAACTAGTCACATTATCCAACCCACCACCTATGGGTGGTGGCAAGCCATAATAGAATCAAAAGGCTGAGCATTTCAATTCATATCTTTTGATGTGCAAACACATTATAAAAATAAATAATTTTGTAACTATCATCTACAGTTTGATCAAGGCATGTTCTAAACGAAGAAAAGCACTACGAATGGCTAATACTGCAACCTTTATAAGTACATCGCTAAAGGCATATCAAAACGCACAGCATAACAAAACAACATCTGAAATTTGAGCCATTGTAAACTGAGTGGATAATGATCATATAAGATTTTATTGACCCACTACAGCATACTAGAATTCAGCCCTTGACTTACTCATTAGGAATAAAATGAATCTGTGCGATGAATGAAACAAGAATATAAAATTTCGAATGTTAATTACAGGAACATTCGGTTGCAGCCATGCGAGCAACCAAACCTACGATTTTTAGGTTGGAATTGATGACATGGCCCTCATGGATGGTTGAAATGGTGTCATAAATTTGATACACAATCATCATCTAAGGCAATGTACATTGAAATAAAAACGGGTCACGATACAGGTCAAGCGGAGCTCTCCGGGAGTGATCTCGTCCGAGAAATCTAATATGAAAGTAAAATTCAATCTAATATAGAATTGTTGGAATATTTCATGTTCAGAATGTTCCAAAACAGAGATCCATAAGATCCGATATGGCACCAATGCATGTCCTTTGTTTGAGATTGAGCTTGGTTTCAAAATATATCAAACCTTTCAAAACTACCCGAATGTGTATAACCTCGAAATGATTTTATTTGCAAAGATCTGTCTCAAAACATCATAAATAAATCAACTTATAAATTGATTTTTTTCACATTTCTTCAGTTCACAAGCATAAAGAAATTAGAGAGTGACACTGCAAAGTCTGCAACTTATATTTTTATCCAAATCACGTGACAAATCAGGTTACCATTCATCAACGATCTCTAGATTTGATGTGATTCGACAGAGAGACTTTAAAACACAATGGACCCCATGTTCTTAGCGTTAAAATCAATGAAATGTCACAAAATTGAAACTTGTGATGTAGAGTATTAATTATTTTCTCACCATAGTCTTTATGCAAAAGATTTTCTAAAAAGGATGTCATTCACAGCAAAACTCGATATGCAGTGTTCACAACAATAATTTAACTCTCTTCTTATATGACCAGATCCACGTACATAGATATAAAATTAAAGATTCGATTAATAAAAAAACAATGCCATGGGCTTTATAACTCAAAAATCACCATAATTCTGTAGTTCTGAATACTAAAGGTCCCCGGTTCAAGTCCGGGGGGCACCAATTCTTTCTTATTAATTTTAGAGTTATAAAGTATGATTTTTCCATATGATAGGCACAAAAGGATATTATCACAAGCCCTCTATGAGAATGAGCCCAAGATATCAAAAAATAACACTAAACTCAGAAATAATGTTTTCAGCACAAAAGCATAAACACAAGAAACTAGTACTCAGAGGCATTTGTAGAGCAGCTAATTAAGGAAACTATAAAATTCATAAAAAAAAAACATTAAGATTAGTTGCTTTCTTGTTAAATAAATGTCTATGTACAAAAAGAAAGAGAGGAAGATGTTTCCTAACAACACATGATATTCTAAAATGTTTTCAGAAAATTGTTAAAAAAATGCTTATTCCTCTGCCAAATGTATTGTTAAAAAAAAATGCTTATTGCGGAAGGCATTACTTTAAAAACCCCCTCCCTTTCCTAAACCCCAATGCTTACCAATAAACCATTGCATTACTTTAAAAACTGTTTCATGGAAGGAGGTAAACTAAAGCTAATCATGCTCAGTATTTAGATTACCCTTCACCTTCGGTTGAGATATCATAATATGAAATTAAATGGTACTTCATCCCAAAAACAAAAATCAGTCACGCATTATGGAGCATTCTAATGACAAATAATAATAGTAATAAAGAATTATTCCATAAAGAAAACAGAGAAATCTCAAAGCACAAAATTTCAGACTCAATGTAGCCATAGGATAGAAACCCCTAATCTACAAAGCGTAGAATCGGAGACACCAAAGATGTGATTTAATACAGAGACCAAGTAAACAATGAATCAATGAATACTCGTTAAAATCACTGCAAAATTCGAGGAATAAGATGTCGCCTCCTGGAAGTAATCAACCTGTAACTTTAAAACAAGTCAAGTTAAAAATTCCAACAAAGTAAATTTCCGGATGCCCATAGGCCCTAAGGGTTAAACCACTCTGATACCATATGTAACAGCCCAAAATATATATCTAATTAACTTATCAACATTAAATTTAAACTATGAAGAGTGCTTACCTGTGGTAGAAGTAGGCTTACCGCAACAGGGTTTTGGGGACGACTCTCCACCCAACCATGGGCTCAATTGTGCAGGATTCTGCTACAACTGGCCACCCCCGAGCCCTCAATCAACGTACTAATGCCAGTGCTCCTATGTCTTTGTATACCATTCTCCCAAGAGAATGAAAGATAGAAGCTCCGAAATGATGGAATGCCAGCATGCCTCTCATCTTCCTCACCATCTATTAAATAGAATAACATTGGATGGGGAACCACATGCACACACTCCATGTGTCTACATGCAACTTGATTTTTAGCCTTCTTGTTTTATTTCTTTACTTTTCTTTTGATTTTTAGCTTTACTGATTCTTTTTATTGTTTTCTTTGTTTTATTACTATTTATTCTTAATTTAGAGCTTTAGTGTAGTTATTACTATTTTTATTATTTTTATTATTTTCTTGTATATTTTTAAATATTATTTATGATTTATTATTTTTATTCTTTATTATTAAGTGATTTATTCTTTATTATATTATATTATTATTATTTTGTATTATTTAATTTATTTTATTATATTATTATATATTATATTTTATTATTTATATTATTTATTATTAAAGGGAGGGATATTACAGAACCCGCGTATACATTCTTAAATTTATTTACACCATCCTTTTCCTTCAACTTCTTAATTCTGATCAGTAGACGTTAATCCCATCTTCCTATTCTTCTATTACACTATTAGTTCTCTTTTACCAAAACTAAACTGACCTGTGAGTGAGTTTCCATCAAGGACAACATTTGTATCATAATTCCAACAATCTTCCCATTTGGAATTGATGGCAACCATTTTGGTGTTGATTACTGCAAGTTGTAGAAACTGTTGGAGATAATAAGCAACACCAAAATACTCTCCCCCTTTGACATCAAGGGCAATGGGCGGACCAAGATACTCTCCCCCTTTGATATACATTATGTTTTCCATGCTCCCCTGAGTACATGCAGAGTCTGCAGAGATATGTTTCAAAAGAATAACATGACTATAGAACTCAATTAAGTGAGTATGACCTCCCTAAGACCAATGACTCATATATCCATCAATCACCCAAACAAGTGGGGATACACCACATTTGACTCATCCACCTAACCAAGAGGGGATATACCAATTGCTTATATGTGACTGAAATACAACAAATATTACATCATCCATCCCATGCATAGTGGGGATACAAATTACGTCATATGTCCAATAAGAATTATTCAAACATAGACTATGAAATTCTCCAAATAGTAAGTTTCATGTGCCCACTTTCATTTATTTTCATTTATTTACTTTTGGTTTCAATGTTGTTTTTAGTTTTTTCTAACCTTGAACTCTATTTTTGCAGGTCTTCATTATCCTTTCACTCCTCTTCCAGATCAATTTGGAATTTCATTCTCTTTTATTCAGTTTTCTTTGAGATTCTTGAAAGAAGAAGAAATGAATCAAATCAGTTAAACTAAGGGGTTTCTAAACCTTTACTCTATTTATTTAGTGTTACTTTTGTCAAAAAATTGCTAAGATGTTTTTATCCATATTTTACTTTGAAACAAGAAAGTTTGCAGTAGATAGAGAATTATCATTCTATCTATCATCACTTATATTCACCCTCTACATATTGAGAGCCTCATTTCTTATAACTCTGCAAGATATAAAAATAAATTTAAAAAATATCAACATAGGAAGGAATGTACATATGCTTATTTTCTTTTATCTCCTTTGTTGATAAATTTGTATAAGTAGTTTTGCTAGAGTTTATCTTTTAAGTTTGGATTTTTCTTCACCTTTCACCCTCTTCATTCTTATTTTTTTATTGATTTATTTTCTTGCTTTAATTTAGGAATTTGTTTCCTTTTGCTTTCGGTTTTGTTTTGATTTTGGTAACTATGTCATGATTTATGTGAAAGGTCTTTTTCCTCACCCCAAAGTTATTAGCATACATGGGAAATCTATTAACTCTCTCTATTTGAGTGAATTTCATTTATCATTAAAGACATACCTTTATGGAACCATAAAACCATATTGCTTTAAATATTTTTCATGGAGGAACACACATCCTTTCTAAGTGATATTTTTTGCTTTTTCAAGGAAAGAACTGATTTGAACTTAACACAGTGAATCCTCCCCACCCCTCCACATAAAATCGTCTAATTGATAGTTGTAGGGAAAGAATTTGGAGTCAACATTATGAAATTTTATGTCCATTAAAAATAAATCTCTATTACCATCCCACCTCTTTCACTCAAATACATTATAAACTAAAAGCTTGAAAATGCGCTCGTCAAAAGTGTGATTAAAGAGGAAGCATTGGAGATACAAGTATACATGTCGAGGCTATGAATGCTTGCTCGTAGTGGGACTAGGCATGTATGGCATAAAAGACAACTTTTCCAGGGTATTGTTCAAGCTCACTGGAAACGAAGTGATTTCAGAGTCTAATCATAAAATGGATATACGCTTTATCAAAAACTCCTATCTATAGCTTCTTCTATTTTTCATATGAGGTAGTTTTAAAAATCATTTTTCCCAAATTTGGATTCATGACATTTACTTGAATATTCTTTGAGTACTTATATTTACAAACTCATATTGCTTAATCTATTTATGTGGAACCCATGGAAATGTTTTACTATTAGACGTTTCCTGATTTCCATTATTTTTAATCTTTGGGTAAATTAAAGTTCATTATATTTAACTATAGATAACTAGTTCTTCCCAGTGTGTCACCATTGTTGTAGGGAAAACCCAACACCCCCAATTTTTACTTATTTAATTCAAATAATAGGGACCCTTCCCACTAATTTTTGGCAACACCCGTTTATGTTTTTCATTTTATTTAATTGTCTTACAATTTTGCCATTTTTTTTATTTTCGTTGAATTTATATTTTGACTATTTCATTGAATTTGACTCTTCACTAGCTTTCTATTGATACTTGTTTCGACTCATTTGGTCAATCAGTTTGTAAATGACACCCTTTTGAGCTTTGATTGTTTTTTCTCGCTAGGATTAAAAAAATGTATAAAATGTATATTATTTCAATTTTTTGCAATTAAAATAGTCATTTGTTGTAAATATTAAATCTAGTTAATTTTTAGTCATTTTTTCATTTTTTCATTTTTCACTAATGGTCTTACCAAATGACCCATCCAAATTACAGAACAATGGAAAACACGTTTTGGGATCTCAATGATTTACTCCAATTTATTATTTTAAAACAAATTGTCAAACCCAAAATCTCAAAATTGCAAAATGGTTGTAATTCAATTTTTATAATTTTGAATTCCACGTGCTCCCCACTCCACATCATCTCCTTCCTTCAAAAAACCCAATTTAAAAAGGCTGAAATAAAAAATGTGATGAGATATTGTGATACCACATATCTCAAAAAGCTTAAGGACCTCAAATTAAAATTTGCGATCATCAATTCAAAATTATGTGATGGGCTATTTTTCATTTAATATATAGTTTTGGTTTCACTCCTTATAACTCATGTCACGTTCACCTCACTCACCCTCCACCTCACCTCCTTATCCCTCTGTGACCTCACCCTCCACTCACCTCACCATGCTCTCACCTCTCCTCACCTCCATTACCACTTGTACATTTAACTTATATCTTTGATTTTATAGTTAATTTTATTGATTTGCTTTCAAAATTATTTATAGTTTGTTTTCTAATATATAAAATCATATAGATTATATTAATATTATAATACTTATAATTTAATCATAATATTTTACTATAATATTAATATAATATAATTCTATGTTAATTAATTATTAAATCATGTTTTTTTATCAATTATATTTGTTTTTCAAATAATTTCTTATTAAAGAATTAAATTTTATAATTATGGTTGATTAACACTAATTAAAAGATAATTGTAATCTAATTTAGGATTATAATTTAACTTAAAAATTACATTTTTTAGCCCAGGCAACAGAATTTCTACAAATTTGACAGTTTTGACTCATAAAATCTGCAGGCTCATAAATTGAGTTTTACTTGGCCAAATGAGGCCCACGAAAGCTCATTAGATAGATAAAATCATGAAGATTATTTATAAAGTAGTTTCAAAACCATATTTGATCATTTAATGGGTTTAAACTTAGTCAAAATATCAAGCTCCAAATTTTTAAACAAAATCAAATTTTTGAATTTTATTTTCTACATTCTCATTTGTTCACAAATTCTTCTGAATGTAGATCCATTGGTCTATGTTCTCTTTGACAAATTAAATCCTCATAGCATAAAAAATAAAAAATAAAAATAAAAAAATAAATTAAATAAACTTTTATTTCATTTTAAATTATTTATTTAATTAATTTGATTAGATATGTTTTAATTCAAGATTTGGTATTTTGGTTTTATGTTTGCATTTTAATTTAATTTTGACTGGTTTTTGCAGGGAAAAAATTGAAGAGATTAAGGGAAGAAGATCTCAATCAATAAGAATGCTCCAGCAAGAGAAGAATGGGATTTTGGCCCAATGAAAATTGATGAATCAGATTTATTCTTCAACAAACTTTTTTATTGAGAATTATTTTTTAAATATTATAAATAGTAGATTGTATAATGTATTAAGGACTTCTCTTCTATGAAATTTTGGAATTTCCAAAACCACTATTGTAATGAGGATTTAGATTTCTAGGTTATAGGAGAGAAAATCTCAGAGATGGGTATTATTGAGGATATTTCTTTTGCATTCTGCATTATGTATGATGGGTAGAGCTTGCACTACTGTAGTTATTGTTTTAAAAAGCAGAAGTTCAAATCATTGTAAAACATTGTTGGAGATGAGAGCCAAAGAAACAGATTCAATAAATTTCTATGTTTAATACCATTTTTTTAAATATTGATTTCATTTTATGATGGCAAAAATGTGTCATTTTATTCATATTTGTGAACCATTATTAGTATGAATAATTTTCCTCAATTATATGTTATTATTTATCTCTGCTCTTGTGGGTTGAATTATATTTTTTGAGTAACTATTTACTCAAAAATATGTCTTTTAATACTGATTTAACTAACCGTAATATTCTGTGAACTATTTTATTATATTATTGTTTAATTATTCGAATTATTAATTTAACAATCAATATCATTTTGTGAACTACTTCCTAAATATTGTTAGTTAGTTATCTAAGTTAAGAGGTCTCTTAATATAATGTTTTTTGGTATTCATAATGTTAGTTTATTAAACTACTTCTTTAGCTTGATGTTCATTATAAGCCAGACATATTTCAATCCCAGTCATTTAAATATCGTTTTCTCGGTTGGGTTAGATCTACATATTCCTAACCGAGATAGGATTAGAATTTACTTCCTTTTGCTTATATTTTAAGATAATTTGTATTTAAATTTAATTCTATATTTCTAGAAGTCCTCTTCCCAAAAAGGAAAACTTTAGTTATGGCTTGGTTGAGCCCCAAATAATATTAAGGATCACTTTCTTGCCTGATTAGAAAGAGAGTTGATCTGATGTCTCTTCTCTATTGGTAGATGAAAGTCATATTTTAAGCCATTAGAGATAGAGAGAAGGCAACTATGCCTATTTTAAATAGTTGGACCCACCATTTCAATGGAAAAGGGGTTTCTTTAAGGTCAAGCCTTCAACAAGCTAAAAGACCAATAATTTCCTTAACAACAATTCATGTAATCATAAATACATGAAGAATATATGCACCATATAAATATTTCAATGTTTTCCTCAATTTATTTTACAAAGGAAAACCTCAAATTTCTTTTACAATGTTCTCTATCACCCATGAGAAGGAAGCTACTACTCCCTAATTTATCAGCACCTACTGAATGTAGCTACTATCCCGATTTATCAACTACCGCTTGAGGAACTACTACCCCTAATTATTTACTAGCCACTACTGGAAGGAGATACAACCCATGAAATGCAAGTTGCAATGTTCTAGCCATGTTGATACATATTTCATACAATTTTCAAACTCAAATCAGCATAAATTTTATATACAATAATATTGCTTCATCTCTTTCACAACTTAATTCCTTCCTTGCATAGATAAACTATTTTCTTGGTCTCTTCAATGCCTTGATTATTACATGCCTCAACCACCTAAAATCAACAATATCACCATTAAAACACCTTTAACACTTGCTCTAATATTTGATCAATTCACCACCACCAACACCAAAAATATTCTTGCTAATTCAATTTCTGCTTATAAAAAAATAAGAGTTGATATTTCTACTTTTAGAACTTTAGTTAAGTTAAGCTCTTAATTATGCATGAATTATTAATTTCTATTTCTATTTCACTTCTATAAAGTATTCTTGATGTGTTAATGTAGTCTTCAATAATCACTATTCATTACAAGAAAAGTTTAGTTAAACTACTATTTTCATCAATTTTAGTACATTATAAGATTTACCAGATTTTCTATTTGTAGTTCCAAATCTAACAAACTATCAAATTTGGAAAAAACTACTAAATATGTCACACTGTGCCAAAAGTGTTTCCAAATTGTTCATGTTATGTTTCAACTTTGATGTATTGTTTCAAAAAGAGGTATTTAAGCCCCAACCTTTTACAATGGAGCACATGCGCAAAATCCCATGATGTAACCACCCGGTTCATGTGTCAAGTTGTTCAGCCTTTTGATTGGTGCACTGCTCCACTTCTATAATAGCTTGTATGCCACCTCATCCCGACACCTTGTCACACCAAAAATAAAACTTGCACCACCTTCTTAAACTTTTAAGGTTAAATCGCCAGGGTGATGTGTCCCTATGGGACCAGCTGCTACACCCATGGACCAACTAGAAAACTTCCAATATTACATGTCTACAACATGATGCTGCATCATCTCTACTTAGTCTAAATCCGTCTAGGTGACATCGACACCTCCATTTCTAGAACCTATAGTTCTCTACCATGTTTCATGCTCCAAGTGGTGCTATGTGCCACTTGTTTCTAGCCAATTTCGCCACCCAAAAATTCCAAATAATTATGCCACATGTCATTGCCCTATTAGTGCAATGTTTCCTAGGATTTTTAGATGCTTACATCATGTTGACATCATCATAGAGCCTT